>APFE031438710.1:9298-28539 GCA_000404065.3 Pinus taeda | reverse complement strand
TGAAGATCATTAAAAGATATTTACAAACCATTCAAAAGAGGTTAAAAAATAGAAAGTCTAAATCAAGTGTTTGAATGCTGCAAACAAACCATTAAAAGAAAGGAAATTACAGAGCATAAAATCATAGGATGTGATGTAACCTCTTACCTGAACAGAGGAAGTTGAGAAAAGAGACTCGGATAAAACTTGGCCTGAGAAACATAAATGAAAAACTAAATCATGTTTGGATTTTGGTATTGGCAGGGTGGGGTATGCGAGCAGGCTAATGGTTCTGGGAATGCAAAAACAAAATTCAGGTTCGCAGAGGGAACTCAGTTCTACTGGTGACCATTAGATTCTAGCCATTCTCGTATGCGCAAAGCATTCTCAACACACATTGACAGATCTTTCATATCTTGAACATCTTAATTTTCTCAACAAAAATGCGCGTGTCAAACTGGAAACCTTGAATATTGAAGGTCTGAGATCACTGGAATACCTGATATAGTATCTGATATGAAAAACCAAAGCCAAAGTCAAAACCGTCAATAGCCACTGCATTGAAAAAGGAATCAGATCATTAAAAGATAAGTGAAGATCATTAAAATCTATTTACAAACCATTCAATAGAGGTTAAAAAACAGAAAGTCTAAATCACGTGTTTGAACGCTGCAAACGAACCATTAAAAGAAAGGAAATTACGGAGCATAAAATCACAGGATGTGATACAGCCTCTTACCTAAACAAAGGAAGCTGAGAAACGATACCCCGATAAAACTTGGCCTGAAAAGCATAAATGAAAAACTAAATCCTGTTTGGATTTTGGTATTGGCAGGGTGGGGTATGCGAGCAGGCTAATGCTTCCGGGAATGCAAAAACAAAATTCAGGTTCGTAGAGGGAACTCAGTTCTACTGGTGACCATTAGATTCCAGCCATTCTCGCATGCCCAAAGCATTCTCAACACACCCAAGAAAGTTTGGATTCAGATAATCTAACATTTTAACCTTAAAATTATCCAACCAACCTTGTTCAGAATATGATAAAAAAAAGTAACCGGATAAAAATATGGTTCTACTATTTGAATAAAAATACCGAGTACAAGTCAAATTTGCAGGAATGCTACACATCAAATACGAAGAAGAAGAACACAGTTAATACTTAGTGTAAACACAAATGTCAATCGCTGGATAAATGGATGGATGGGATGTTACTTTGTAAGTTGGAACAGCTGGTGGAAGCGTGGGAATTGAAAAGGTTGGAGAGTAATGGCAACGTTGAAACCGCCACCTGCACCACATTGCTGGTTTGGGTTGGGGAGCAGCATGACCAGTTCCGAACAGTGGCTCAGGCCCATCACAGGGCTCAGATGGAGAGGATTTCCCCACGGATATTCCGCATCCTCTAACCCCAACCTCCACCATGCAAGCACAGAAAAGTTGTTCACCGCACACGGTATCCCTTTGTGGACTTGCAGCCAATCTATCACAGACCTAACATAATCGTTGCCTATTCTGGACAACCCTTGCTGGACCTTGTGCACCAGGGTCGAGAACGGCTCGTCGTGGAGCTCTTTCACCTTTTCTCTCGCATACCCTGGTACCACAGCGTTGCCCGCGTATTCTCTGGGAAGAGGGGGCTCCATTCTGGCCCTGAATTCCACCGGAAACAACACCGTGGAAATCTCATCATTCTACATTTCCAACGCCAGACTTCTTGCCCTCCACACGTGCGCAGTCACCACTTCGAAACTGGTGCACTTCGTGATCTTGCCATCCTCCATTGCTTTTTCTTTGAGGCGATTCAGCATTTCTACATAAACGGGAAAGAGCTTCAGCACAAGCTTTGGCCGCGGTGGTATTTTGATCGGTTCTGACACTGTGAGTGCCCCGTCGCCGTCTCTTTCACTGGAAGCTGTCACTCCCTTAGGAAAATGGTTTATTCTTGTATTTTTCGTCAATCTACAAATTGGTCTAAATGACCTATGTATGAAGAGGTATCAAACCTCTATTAATTACTTGAGAGATTGTATAAAGAGAGTAATGAGGCCAATGGGCTTTGTATTATAAATTGTAAGCTTAAGAGGATTAGAAAATTTTCATATATATCTATATATGCTTGGAGGCTAGAGGCCAAGTTAGGCCATGATTTCGATATGATTTCAAGAGACAACATCATGTCAAATAATATAAATGAATTTATGTGTGAAGTGGACTAAAAGCCATGGTTGAGTACCTGTAAAGCCTTGAAGGGTCAACATATACTCTTTAATATTAAAGGTTATGCAACAAAACGACCTTATACATGCATTAACAGTTACAAGGTGTAGGGCTAGAATTCCTAAGTCGATACACAAGACTTTGGAAGGAGAGTAATAATAAGGGACGAATATCCGGATTTATTTATTTTTTTATTTATGAAAGGGAAAGGTGTACTAAGTATATTTCTTTTACGATTAAACATATTTAGGGTGTTCACTTTATAATAAATTAATTACTAATTATTTTTTATCATCATTCATATGTATTTACTTTATAATAAATTAAATCTTTTTTAATTTTGATTTATATTGTTAAATAAAGGAGAAAGGATTTAAATTTCCAAAAAATTGTAAATTTTAAATAGTATAATGTAAATATAAATATATTGTTTGTTTTTTCAAAATAAAAATATCTTTTCAAATAGATTCAAAAAAAACATTTTTAATATGGTTGTTTTTCTTTTACTTAATCACCTTATACTTTTTTACAAAGGATTTATAACTAGTATCTATAAATTAATTTTTAAAAACTTGTGATTCAACAAAAGTTCTTAACCCTTGTTTATGTCTAAACTCTCTAATTTATAAGTTCTTCTTTGTATCTAACAAAATACCCATAGTTACCACGGTGTTTGTAGGAGTATTGTTTGAAAGGTGTTTGTTCTCTTGATTCTCTATAGGAGGGGCAACTCCTCGCATCAATTTGTTTTTACTAAGAGCTTCATTCTTCTATAGTTTTTTAAGTCTTTGGTAAATCTTTCTAGTTGTCATCTATTTAATTGTATTTTTGTTGCTTAAGCTATTGCTAATTGTTTGTCTTTGGCTTGGATCCTTTCTTTCTTAAAGGATGGGTTGACCTTGTGACAATTATCCTAAAGTTGACTTGTTTATTGACAATTCTAGCACCATAAAATTGTATTCTCAAAATCCAAAATCTAAGTCCACTTGTAATTTTCTCAGTTGGGAATCATTTTATCGAGGAACATTTACCAAGATCTACCGCAACATACATATAAGCACATGTGGCTAAACCTATTTTATGTTAATAAGATTATGATTATTAATATGGGCTCCCCATTAGCACAGGGATTGCAATCAATGTTGGATAGCAAGTAGTTTTTAGTATATGAAGTTTTTATTGTTCCAAATGCAGTTCTAAGATGTCACCAATTTTCCATATCCAAGTTTTGTTTTAATGGACATGTAGCAATAACATAAGAAAGGCAACTAAGCATACTACCCCACAATCAATTAGCCTTTATGTTGGTATGGGGATTATTATCTAAATGGGCACCTTCATTGGCATAGGATCATGGTATATTGGTGCTTATGTGCTACCATATTGGAGAAATCTTCACATTCAATGTCAATTAGCAAGTAGCTTTCAATACAAAAGATTTTTATAGTCATAGAACAATTGCAAGAACTATTTATTTGCATATTCGAGTTTTTCTAACTTTAGTACACTTGCTAAAGTGGGAAAGAGATGTACAAAAGGCTTATATTAGGGATGACAAGGGTTTCATAAAGGCCTTCTTGAAGTTGTTGGGTGAGGGAACAACTTAAAAAAGGTTAAAGGTTGGAGTCAAGTTGTGCCCAAGATTAGATCATCAAAAAGGTATCTTCAAGGAAAATTCTAAGTTTATTGTATCAAGAGAAGTAAGGTGCACTCTACATGCCAAAGGGAAGAGATAAATTAAAAGAGAGATAAATAAGGGATTTTAATAAAATAAAACAAAAAAAGTGGTTGGTGTATGAAATTGAAGTGAAAAAAAAATGTCATTTATTATTTGTCATAACTCAAACAAATAAATAAATAAACTAGCATAAATCTATCTCAATCCTAAAAAAAAACCAATAAGAAGATTGCATCTAGTTGTTTAAATCCCTCTTATTAATTAATAAATACAAGGTCAAGATGTATATATGTTGGTTACAAACTTCATTCTCAAGAAAGTAAGTTCTAACTTAGCATATGGAAAGATACTTAAAATGTATTAAGGATGCATCAATATATTTTCAAAAAGTTTGTTACTTCATGTTAAAAGGTAAGCAAAGCAAGTTGCGGATATATTGGTCATCTTAACCATTGAAGAGGAATCCATAACCCAAACAAATTGATCAACTAATGACCTCAGCGTAAACCTTGAGGAGAAAGGTGATTAGAAATTGTAAAGGTGATTAGAAATTGTAAATCATATCTTTACTATCCAAAAAATATTATGTAGATTATGAGGTCATGCAAGCACTTGATATCCATGAGAGGATCATAAGTATATCATTTAGTAAGGTGATGGGGATTTGTAGGATGGATATCTCATTCAACTCCCACAAAATTGCCTATGGAGATCTATAAATTCCTCCTCTCCTTGATCTACTACTTTATTAGGATGGAGCATTGGGTCATGAAAACTTTCAAAGTGAGGAAAGCAAAGAAGATTAGAAACTAATAACTATTTGGAACTTTTCTGGTTCTATAGAGATGTTTAGGACATCAAAGTTAAGTGTGGGAAGTGGTATGAATGGAATCTCACATGCTTTTCACCCTCTTGGAATTATGTGAAGGGAATGATTACTTCTAAGTAAGGAAGAAAGGAATGGGAAACTACCAATTGAGAATCCCAAGCATTGCCACCCCCTTAGGGATATCTATTCAATGGCCTTTGTTTTGAATGTAATTACTTGTAGGATGGGGGAATTTGTTTTAAATAAAAGAAACTTTGGATTGGGGGGTCTTTTAGAGCACTATGATGAGGAATTGGAAAAGTTGTACATAATGTTCAAAGCCCTTGATTTGACAATTGCAAATTGCAAGTTTCAAAGGAAATATGAACATTATTGATGGGATTGTGAGTTTTATAGAAGGAAAAATTAGTGTGACCCTAAATGAGATAATCTATAACTCAATGCACACCAAAGATAAAGGGATGAAAACTCTCATATGACTATTCCAAATCTATGAAGTCATTGGCATTACCATGAATACTTCTTTGTGTGCGCATTTTGGTATCAATTTTCAATATTTAATTTATAGTTTCTCTTTACCATGTTAGTAGCAAATGTAGCATGATGATTGGATTTTTTTGTTGAAGTTATATTTTAGCTTCCAAATAAGAGTTGAATGATCGTATCTGATGATTTCCAAAACCATAATGTATTGTGTAGCCCCCTTCGGGCCCAATTGATATAAACTTGTTTCTCTAGCAAAATCGATATGTTAACGCACTTTCATGGCTCAAACATGCGATAAAAACCTCAGAAGCATGTTTGTGTTCAAACAAATCGAATATATTTATTATAGGTAAAGAGACCCCAAATCTTATAGAGACATGTTGATGAATTGATGAAAGCAATTGCTTTGATTTATCATCTAAAATGGATGGTTATATATATTTCCTTCCTTTGTGTTGTACGAGGTGGAAAAATGGAACTATGGTCATGTTAGTCCCATTTTAGGTTGATCCAGATTTGGTGTTTTATGGCCACAATACTCTTAGAGCTTGTTTCTCCATTAAATGGATGTTTTCCCCCATAACTTTATAATCATAGACCCTAGCAACTTGACATTGTTCTACTTGTCAAGAGCTTTTCAAAGGTCCAAGTATTATTGATGTTGATGGCTCAGACAAGTGATTTTGCATGGGCTAGGTGTCAAGCATGCTTAAGATGTCATATTACCTCTTTAAGTTCTTGCTCATGAGTAAGTGACCTATAATTTATTTCCTAAGTTTAACTTAGGAAAAGTAATTTAATTAATTTATTAATTAATGTTGACTATTGAGCTAGTATATAAGGATAAATAATATAATTATTGAAGTGATCTAGATATTATCTTGATTGTTGATCTTAAGTGAGGCCTAGGATCAAATCCTAGCCATCCATCACTTAGCAGATCTAGGGTTTAAGATCTAGCTCAATGAGAAATTATAAAAGAAGCTTAAGGGAGAAGTGAAGACACACATTATTCTTGGGAGAGCGATTTGCTCAAGTTTATGAGAGACTCAAAGACTGAAGAGAGGTGACAAGTGTGTAGCTATAATCACAAGTTTGTAGGTTGAGCACATAAGCGGATGTTGAGAGTTATGAAGCCAAGTTCTAGTAGGTAGGTCATGACTTTGGGGAGGTCGTGAGGGTTTATGCCAGATTTGGGAAGAGGCCCAGTTGCTATATGTCGGCATAAATTGTGAAAAAAAACAAGCACGAGTGCAATCCGTATTTTTGAGGGGGGCAAGTTGCTAGGTTCCATCGTTGTATTTTCTATGTTTTCTTTGTGGATCAATTTATTTGTTAAATGAGGCTCTAATTTTCCTAAGCAACAGAAAGTGAAGGAGCATTTGTGGTTACTTCGTGTAATGATGGCAGAATCAATTACATGAAGTAACCACACTCAATTGCAACATGATGGTAAGATCACTAAGCTGCGTGACAACAGAGATAAAGGATCTGCATAGGTATGATGGGTTGACAGCGGTGGATGAATTCCTAAACAAATTTGAGAGCGAAGTGGCGGAACAACAGCGTTTTGACACTCTGAAATGGACACTGTGCACTACGCCCGCAAGGTGGTGGGGTACGCATCAGAAGAGCTTTGAGGATTGGCACGAATGCAGAAGGATGATGCGCCTACGATTTGGGAAACCACAGATGCGGCTAGCAGACAAGGATGACGGACAGGATGATCCATGTACACACCTCGCGAAATGGACCAAGGCCTACAGGGAAGAGCCACAACATGAATGGATGCAATTTTTTTGTCATACCCTGGATGTCCTACCCATGAATTGGTATATTGAGATAGAGCTCCGCCATGGTACGAGAGAATGGGATATTTTGTGTGAGGGATTTCTATTAACTTTCACGTTTGAAGATCGTTGGTGGGATAATGTTGATGATGCACTACAAGCAGTAAAAGAAACTACCTTCAAAATACCCTAGGAGCCAATAGAAGTGCTTCAGCCCGAATGGGCGACACAGCTCGGTTGTGCGCTGGAGTGTTACAATGTAAATGTTGAGGAGGATGATGAGGACCCACGAAATATTAACATTCCAGAAATGGAAGGCTGTCGCGAGGTTCGAGGACATTCGATTGAGGACCACGACATCACTGCGCCGCTGAAAAAAAAGTAGGTAAACATTGGGACGAAGGCGGAATCGAAGTATGCCACGCTCGAAGACTATTGGGATGATGCCACGGAAGATAAGGTCGCAGAGTTACTTCGTGAATATCAAGACTTATTCCCAACCAAAATTACAGACTTAAAAGGGATCATTGGTGACTTAGGAATGATGAGGATCACCCTAAAACCCTACGCGAAGCAGGTCAAGCAGAGGCCTTACTGCTTGAATCCTAAGTACAAGGAAAAGGTCTATGTAGAGTTAGACAAAATTCTCGCCGTAGGAATTATTGAGCAAGTGGAAGAATCCAACTGGGTGAGTCCTATGGTAGTACAGGAGAAAAAGCAGAAGAACAAAATAAGAATATGCATGGACCTCAGGAAGCTGAATGATGCCTATGTACACGATCCATTCCTGACACCGTTCACAGATGAGGTGTTGGAAAATGTTGGCGAACAAGAAGCATACTCGTTCACGGATGGGTTCTCAGGGTATCACCAGATCAAGATCACGTCGGAAGATAGGAGCAAAACAACCTTCGCAACAGAATAGGGATGCTTTTAATACACCATCATGCCGTTTGGATTGAAGAACACGGCAGCCTTATTTTCGCTCATCATTGTTGTCGCGTTCAAAGAATACATCCACAAGTTCCTATAGGTATATTTGGATGTCTGGATGGTCTTTGGATTGGTTAAGCACCATGTATCAAGCTTACGCTTGATGCTGGATACTTGCCGATGACACCAGATTGTGCTAAACCTTAAGAAGTGCACATTTTTTATTCACTTTGGGAACCTGTTAGGACATGTGGTCTGCAAATAAGGGCTAATGGTTGACCCTGCGAAGATTGTCGTTATTCTAAATTTGGAAGCACCACGAAGTGTTAAACAACTGCGCACTACCTTGGGACATACAGGGTACTATAGGAATTTCATCAAAAGTTATGCCCAAATAACAATGTCGATGGAAAAGCTATTAAAAAAGGATGTTACATATTGCTGGAATGACGATTGCATGAAAAGCTTGGATGTCCTAAAGGGGAAATTGACCTCCGCTCAAATCCTGGTCTTCCCAAAATGGGATGTGGAGTTTCATGTACATGTTGGTGCATTGTGTATTGCGTTGGGAGCAGTACTCACACAGGAGGACGCAAAGGGCGTGGATCACCCTATCACGTTTGCAAGTCATAGATTGTCTAAAGCTGTGAAGAACTATTCCACCACCGAGCGCGAGGGGTTGGCAATGGTGTATGTGCTCCAAAAATACAAACATTATTTGTTTGGAGGACATTTCAAGATGTATATTGACCATTCCGTGCTAAAATACCTAGTCAATAAGCTTGTGTTGGGGGGAGAATATGCAGGTGCTTGTTATTGTTCCAAGAATATGATTTCGAGGTCGTAGTCAAGCCAGGAAACCTAAACGCAGGACCAGATCATTTATCATGCATTGAGACAGGCAAGGAACCTACTAATATGGAGGAAGGATTACCTGATGCACAACTCTTTGCAGTGCGTGTCGCGGACGGGAACTTTGAAGACATAATCCATTTTTTGACAACAAGGACTATGCCGAAGGAATATTCCATCCAACAGAAGAAGGAATTGGTGGTACGCACAGCATATTTTTCTATCATCGTGAGGCACCTATACAAAATGGGAAATGATGAGATATTGCGAAGATACGTACCTGAATTTGAAAGAAGTCAGATCCTCGCAAAAGTACATGGGGACGCTGCAGGAAGACACTATGCAGGACAAGCAATTGCACAAAAGATTCTCTGCGCATGGTTGTGGTGGCCAACCCTACACTGAGATTCGAAAGCACACTGTAAGGCCTGCGATGTATGTCAAAGGACTGGAAAACCATCACGGAGGGACGAGATGCCATTAAATCCATATATGACACTACAGTTGTTCGAGAAATGAGCAATCGACTTTGTGGGACTGACCAAACCTCAGGGAAAGACGGACGCGTGCTACATCATCACCACAACAGAGTATCTAACATGATGGGCGGAAGCGCAATCGGTCAAAGACTACACGGCTGCTACAGCTGCAAAGTTTTTGTTCGAAAACGTATTAACCCACCTTGGTTGTCTGAAAATCTTAATGAGTGATTGTGGAACACATTTCCTGAACGAAACTATCAGCGCGCTCACAGAAGAATTCCAGGTGTATCATAAAAAAAGTACATTGTACAACCCACAAGCCAAGGGGACTGTAGAATCTTTCAACAAAATACTGAAAACCGCGCTGACCAAAGTGTGCAACGCATAGTAAAATGATTGGGACCTGCGTGTACTTGTTGTACTATGGGCTTACAGGACAACATGAAAAAAGCTGACAGGCCAGACACCCTTCCGGTTAGTTTATGGCATGGAAGTTGTCATGCCGATGGAATATATCGTCCCTAGTCTACGAATAACAACACTCACAGGAATGACGGACCGTGAAGCTCTGGAAGAACGAATAGCACAATTGGAAGAACTTGAGGAAGAAGGGTTTTTGGTTGGATTTCATTAGCAGGTGCAAAAGCAGCGTGAAAAATCCTGGCACGACCGCCATATCAAGTTGTGCACCTTCAAGGTAAATGACTTAGTGCTGCTGTATGACAGTAAGTTTGAAAAATTTATGGGGAAATTCAGAATACATTGGCTAGGACCATATGTGGTTAAGGAATTCATAGATGGAGGTGCGGTCCAGCTCGTCAAATTAAATGGAGAACCCTTCCCAGGCAAAGTGAACAATAGCCGCTTGAAGCCTTACACAAGTGCGCTGGCTATCTGACTAGCCGACAACAGTACAGTCTTCACGCTTCAGACAAATGGACAAGGGTGCGGGACTATAAATACATATCAGTATGGATGTATGGGAACAGTTCAGTTACAGAGGTCTTCGAGGAACAGATGCAACAGGTTCAACAAGCAACAGCTCAGTGCGTTGCAGACATCAAGACTGTTCGGGACTTCGTGCCAAGATCATCGTGCTGATAGAGTGACTTGAGTGTGAGTCACGATGTTTGTGTTGGGGCCCTGTTAGGCATGGAATCCCACCCACAACATGTTTTGGTGCTCAAAGCCCAAGTTTTGAGTAATATTGTTATAAAAACTCCGCGAATTGTGAGCGTGGAGTGCGAATTGTATGTTAGAGTCATAGGTCTATCCACCCTAAGTTTTTAATGTAGTGTTAGCCTACCGATGGTCCGAACCATGGGATTGTATAAATAGAGGGAGGCTTTAAGTTGTAAAGAAACACAATGGATTGATAGAATATGATAGCGAAGCATAGAGCAAGAGTCTAAGTGTCTTGGGTCGTAGTAGTAGGAAGAGGCTCTGCAGCTGAGTGCGCAGAGGCCTAGTAGAGTCCACAACTGAGTGTGTAGGGTAGGGTTGAGTCTGTAACAGAAGGAAGAAAATAATAAAGAGAAGTTTCATCTGAATCCTGTGTATCTATTATGAGTTATTACATGTTTGATATTACTTGCAATTACACTGTTTATTTACTGCACGCACTTATATGAGTTGTGAAGTATAACTAAAAGTGTATAAATAAGTTCTAATATCGGGCTGCGAGTAAGGACTTGGGTGATAACACGGTTCGGTTCCTGAGTAGGGCTGCATGAAGGCAGCGTCTCAGGTTGCGAGGTACGGGAAAGCGCACGTAGCAATGTGCACACAGGGTCGAACCGCGAACCACTTCAAACCATCAGACATCTCCAAGGTGCGGAAACATGGTTCTAGCACCCTCCCCTACTACTTCAGGTGAGACCTCAGTCCATGCTCCGCAGACTGTTTTCGAAAGGGCCAGTAGTACCAGGATTTGTTTGTCTAAATCATCTCTGAACCTGGGTTAAGCCCCAACAAGCCAATGCTATAGTAGAGTAGCTCTCTTAGAGTAGATTTTCTCTTCTTACATCAAAGAATCAAGCTTCTTCTAACTCTATAGAAGTCAAGATTGGAGCCCCTGGGGTCTCTCGTCAAACGAACAATGACAACAGGAAGGACCTTCACTTTTACTTGTGCATACAACATTGTCACCTCCAAGTTTGTACAAACCCCGGGTTGATAAGTAAAGTTGGTAGCCCAGGAATTGCAACATCCTTGCTGCAATACTAGCACTCATCAATAACTTTGGCATATGATCTCTGTTTGGCATGCAGGATATTCCATTAGAAATATCTATCCAAGGAAAACAACTTTCGACTGCAAACATCAACCTTTACGTTTCCCCAAAAAATGTCATTTAGTGCCTCAAATGGCTTCTAAAGTTTAGGACTTGAAACTACCAAAGATAAAAAACTACTAAAATAGGAAAATGATAGAAAATAGTGTTGGGGGTCCAAGTTGAATAGGTGGGTGACCACCAATATCCACCTAGATCAGTGTATGTTTATGGCTACATATAACAAAGTTATATAACTCGAGGTAATTCATATAAATGGTTCAACTTATATCATTAATTTGGTGTTGGTAAAATAGTGGTTATCAATATATATCATAATCTCTTTTACCTCATTAAAAATCTTGTATCTCAACAGGATTAAAAATTAACATAGTAATCAAAGTTTCAATTTGTGCATAATACTTATATTACTTACTAATTCCCCATATTGAAATGTCAAGTCTCCTCTCTTTTTTGAACCTTTACTATATGTGTTATGCTCAACAATATGTGATATAAATATTATAAAGGTTTGGCCCACATAATATGCCTGGCAGTGTTGTCATATGGCTCAAAATCCCAACCCATGTTATCTCACATGGCTTATTTGATAGTCGCACTTTCAATGGTCGTGATTTGGGTTTCACATCTAATGGTTGGCATTTTTTAGGGTTTCTAAAAATGCCTAACCCCAATTTGCAAAATAATTTTTACTCGTCCAAGTTGGTTCTCATGGCCAAGGTGTCGCTTTGCTATTTCAGCAAAGTGTCTTGGGGTTTATTAGCCACATGGATCTGGTTACACTTGGGGGCTTTGGTTTTGAACACTTTCGCAACCAAGAATTTCATCTGTTGCTCTTCTAGGAGAGGTAATTGCTCTCAATTTTTTTTGTAAAGTAATATTAATGGTGGTTTTCAATTTTCTTGTATCCTTTGGTTCTAGTTTTCCAATTACTCATTTCTTATTCTTTTGATTTCCTTACAAGTATCCAATATGGCTTCCCTATCTGAACCATTGTGAGCTCTGTCTCATTTGGCTTCTAGGGTTTTTATTTTGAGGCTACCAGGATGAGGTAACTTCTTTGTTTCTCTTGAAATTTTGCACGCACAATTGACTTTTACCTTTTTGTCTCTACTTCTCATAACCCTCACTCTGTTTATAAAGAAGGTGCGATTGAACTAGGTTTCATTATTTTTCTTACGCTTCAGCTCTGGAAATTTACTTTGTAAGCTTTTTCTTTCTTTCCAATCCATTATGGAAAAAGCCTCTTTTTAAAATTTCAGTCATATGTTGTGCTTTGACAAGGGTTTTTCTTCAAATATTGAGTAAAGTGTTGGTATGGGCCTGACCCAGGTTTAGAGGTGATTTTGCCAAACAAATCCCAGTACTACTGGCCCTTTCGGCAACAATTCGCAGAGCGCGAACTGAGGTCACACCCGAAGTAGTATGGGAGGGTGCTAGAACCAGGTTTGCGCATCCTGTGGATGTCTAATGAGATTTTGGAGGTCTACAATTTAACCCTGCCCGCACGTCGCTATGCACACTTGCTATGCCTTCGCTGCCTGTGTCACTACTTTCACGCAGCCCTATCTGGGCGCAACCCGTATAATACCCAAGTTCCTCGTTGTTAATCCGTTATCACCCAATTACTTATCTTATGTGTATAATATTAATGATTATTACTGCAGATTTAGCAACCATATCAGAGCGTGTGATACAATAAACCAGCATAAATATAAAGAAGACAATGCACAACAGATACACCAAAGAGGAATCAACTTCTCTTTATTAATCTTCGATCCAGATTACAGATTCGACACCGCCCCGCGCACTCAGTTGTAGGGGTCTGCGCACTCAGTTGCGGACTCTACTAGGCCTCTATGCACTCAGCTGCAAAGCCTCTTCCTACTACTATGACCCAATACACTTAGAATCCTACTCTAAGCTCGAACCATTCCTTTGCTACCTCCTCTATCTACTCCTCTCTTTACAACTTAGAGCCTCGCTCTATTTATACAATCCCATGGTCCACAGACCATGGGTAGGCCGACATGACTTTACATTACATTACATTACTTTAAGGCGAACAACCCTATGACTTAACCTCTACTTCGCCCTCCGCGCCCGCAATTCACGGAGTCTTACAAAACATTTGACCAAAATTTGGGCTTTGAGCCCCAAAACCTATTGTGGGGGGTGCCATGCCAAATAGGCCCCCAACACAATCATCGTGACTTGTCCCGAGTCACTTTGCTGGTGTGGCGATCTTGGCATGGAGCCCTGCCATCTGTTCTCGTATGGCTCAGAAGTCTCTGGCACATTGCTCTACAGTTTGCTGGATCTGCTGCATGCTTGCTGAATTGTGTCCTTACCTTGGTACCAGCATCTGCGGCTTGTGTTTAAAGTCCTGTGCCCTGGTCTGTCTCCTCGGGTCGCGAAGACTGTGCCGCGATCGGTTAGTCAGATAGTCGGCCCACCTGTGTAGGGCTTCAAGTGACTGTCGTTTTCCTTGCCTGGGAAGGGTTCGCCATTTAGTTTAACTAGCTAGACAATGCCTCCGTCTGTAACCTCCTTAACCACGTATGGTCTCAGGCAGTGCATTCTGAATTTTCCCAGGATTTTTCCAAATTTACTGTCGTACAACAGTACTAAGCCATTTACCTTGAAGGTGCGCAACTTGATATGACGATCGTGCCAGGCCTTTTAATGTTGCTTTTGTACCTACTGATGAAATCCAACCAGAAATCGATCTTCCTCGAGTTCTTCTAATTGTGCGAGCCTTTCTTCCAAGGCTTCGCGATCCAACATGCCTGTGAGTGGTGCTATTCGTAGATTAGGTACGATGTATTCCATCGACATGACAACTTTTGTGCCATAGACTAGCCGAAAGGGTGTTTAGGCCATCAATTTTTTGCACATTGTTCTGTACGCCCATAATACGACAGGTATGCGCAGGTACCAGTCGTTTCGCTACATGTTACATACTTCGGTCAGCGCAGTCTCCAATATTTTGTTGAATGCCTCTACTATCCCATTAGCCTGCGGGTGGTACGGTGTACTTTGATGATGATACATATGGAACTCTGATGTGAGCACGCTGATGGTTTCAATCAGGAAATGTGTTCCGCGGTCACTCATTAAGATTTTTGGACAACCAAATCGTCTCAACACATTTTCGAATAAAAACTTCACAGCTGTAGGAGTCGTGCAGTCTTTGACCGACTGTGCTTCCACCCATCATGTCAGGTACTCTGTCATGGTGATGATGTAGAGCGCAATCGTCTTTCCCTGAGGTTTTATCGGTCCCACAAAGTCAAGTGCCCATTTTTCGAACGGCTGCAACGTCATTTATGGATTTAGCGACATCTCGTCCCTTCGTGATGGTTTCCCAGTCCTTTGACATATGTCATAGGCTTGATAGTACGCTTTTGAATCCTGGTGTAGGGTTGGCCACCATAACCCAGCATGAAGAATATTTTGTGCAGTGGTGCGTCCTGCATAGTGTCCTCCTACAACACCCCCATGTGCTTCCATGAGGGTCTGACCTCGTTCAAATGCAGGTACCCATCTTCGCAATATCTCATCATTTCCCATTTTGTATAGGTGCCCCGCAATGACAGAAAAGTCCGTCGCACACACCACTAATTCCTTCTTCTGTTGGATTGAGTATTCCCTTGGTGCAGTCCCTATTGTTAGAAAATGGAGTATATCCTCGAAGTGGTCGTCCGTGACGCACACTACGAAGAGTTGTGCATCAGGTAGTCCCTCCTCCAAATTTGTTGGTTCCTTGCCTATCTAAATTCGTGACAAGTGATCTGGTCTTGCATTTAGGGGTCCCGTCTTGACGATGACCTCAAAATCATATTCTTGAAACAGTAACAATCGTCTGCAGATGCGCCCTCCCAACACAGGCTTGTTCACCAGATATTTTAACGCAGACTGATCTGTATACATCTTGAAATGTCCGCCAAGTAAATAGTGTCAGTACTTTTGGAGCGCATACACCATTGCCAACCCTTCGCGCTCAGTAGTGGAGTAGTTCTTTTCGGCTTTGGATAGTCTCCAACTTGCAAACGTGATCGGGTGATCCATGCCCTCTGCGCCTTCCTACGTGAGTACAGCTCCCAGTGCAATACATGACACATCAACATGTACATGAAATTCCACATCCCATTTTGGGAAGACCAGGATGGGAGCGGAGGCCAGTTTCTCTTTTAGGACATCCAAACTTTTCATGCAATCATCATTCCATCAATATGTAGCATCCTTTTTTAATAGCTTTTCCATTGGTGTTGTTATTTGGGCATAACTTTTGATGAACTTCCTATAGTATCTAGTGTGCCCCAACGTAGTGCGCAGTTGTTTAACACTTCGTGGGGCTTCCAAATTCAGAATAAAAACAATCTTCGTAGGGTCCACCATCAGGCCTTATTTGTAGATGACATGTCCCAACAGGTTTCCAAAGGGAACGAGGAATGTGCACTTCTTAAGGTTCAGCACAATCTAGTATCGACGACAAGTATCCAGCATCAAGCGTAAGCTCGCTACATGGTGTTTAACTAATCCAAAGACAGTCCAATCATCCAGATAGACCTCCAAGAACTTGTGGATGTATTCTTTGAATGCGGCCACCACGATGCATGAAAATATAGCTGGCATGTTCTTAAGTCCAAAGGGCATAACGGTGTATTGAAAGCAACCCCATTTTGTTGTGAAGGTCATTTTGCTCCTATCTTCTAACACGATCTTGATCTAATGGTACCCTGAGAAGCCATCTGTGAAGGAGTATGCTTCCTGACCGCCAACATTCTCCAAGACTTCATCTGTGAGTGGTGTCGGGAATGGATTGTGTACACATGTGTCGTTAAGCTTCTTGAGGTCCACTCATATTCTTATTTCACCTTTTTGTTTTTCCTCCTACACTACCATAGTACTCACCCAGTCGGATTCTTCTACTGGTTCAATAATTCTGGCTGCGAGCATTTTTTCTAATTCATTGCGGACCTTGTCTTTATACTTTCGATTCAAATGGTAAGGTCACTGCTTAACTGGCTTCGCATCCGGTTTTAGAGTTATCTTCATCATCCCTAAGTCGCTAATGATCCCTTTTAAGTCCATGATTTTTGTCGGGAACAAGTCTTGGTATTCGTGGAGTAACTCAGCAACCTTATCTACCGTAGCATCATCCTAATAGTCCCCAAGCGTCATGTACTTTGGCTCTACTTTTGTGCCAATGTTTACCTACTTTGTTTTTAGCGGCGATGATGTCGGGATCCTCAATTGATGGTCCTCGAACTTCGCAACAACCTTCTGCTTCTGGAATATTAATATTTCGTGGGCCTCGTCATCCTCTTCTACCTACACGTTATAACACTCTAGGGCACTGCTTAACTGTGTTGCCCATACTGGCTAAAGCATTTCCATTGGCTCCTGTGGTATTTTGAAGATGGCGGCTTTTACTGCTTGCAGTGCATCGTCAATTATATCCTACCAATGGTCTTCAAATGTGAACGTTAACAAAAATCCCTCACGCAAGACATACCATTCACCCATACCATGTTGGAGCTTGTCTCAATATACCAGTTCATGGGTATGACATCCAGGGTATGGTAGAATAAATGTACCCATTCATGTTGTGGCTCTTCCCCGTAGACCTTGGTCCATTTTACGAGGTGCATGCGTGGGTCATCTCGTCCGTCATATTTATCTTCTAGCTGTATTTGCGGTTTCCCAAATCATAGGTACATCATCCTTCTACATGCGCGCCAGTCATCAAAATTTCCTTGATGTGTACCCCACCATTGTGCGGGTGTTGCACACAATGCCCACTTTAGCGCATTGAACCGTTGTTGTTCTGGTACTGCGCTTTCAAATCGGCTCAAAAATTCATCCACCACTGACAATCCATCATATGTCAGCAGCTCCCTTGCCTCTGTAGTCACACAACGTAGTGACCTAATCATCATGTTGCAATTAAGCGTTGTTACTTTGTGCAGCCGATTATGCCACCACTCTACTTCTTCATCTGAATCCGAAGTGCAGGAGCTTTCGTGCTCCCACGAAATTCTCCCATCTGCAGTCGGATTCACCCAATCCTGGTCTCACGCATTTATCTTGTAAATATAATCAATATCGTCATCACTATCATCGTCGTGCACTGGTTTAGTGTAGCGTGCTTCTTCGGCTAGATCCAATGGTACTACTATGCGCAGTGAATTTTTCTCGAAGATCATTTTGCACTTCTTCAGATTTATGACTCCATTCATATCAGTGGCCCAGCCTATTCCTAATAGTGTGGGGTAGGGGTTACTGTCATCGACAATCTCTATTACTTCAAAATATGCCTGCGCGCTCGCACCTTCAATATCTATTGTTACCCCTTGCAATCTCCCCATGGGCAAAATCTTCTATTGGTTCACCATTTGTAACTAAATAGGGGACCATTGTAACATGGGTCTACCCATGTGCTCCCATATTTGCTTTGGTAATACATTCGCGTCCGAACCCAGATCTAGGATTCCCTGATCCATTTCATACTCACCAATCTACGCAGTCAACCTCATTTCCCTTCCAGTGCGCAATGCATGCTTCCCCAGTTTCCAGACCATGCGCGGTTCTTCTGACCCTACGCACCTGATGATCAGTTCTTGTAGTCCCTTAACTGCTTTGCTATCGCACAACAGTTTCATGCATGTCTCAAGAAAGGTAGTGAACATTGAAGGATCCATTCCTGGTTCTATTTGATCCTTACTACCTGAAGTGGAGGCCTCTGTGAAGCTCCTCTTAGCTTCCATGAATGTCTTCTTTGCGCATTCTAAGTCAAACTCGGGTTCCTTTGTAGGAGCCTTGTCAACCCACGTACTTTCTTTTATCTGCTTCCTCTTATCATCTCCCATTGTCATACCACTTCTGAGCATCATGTTTACATTCGGGTCTTCCTCGCGCAACTCAAACCTCATTATTTGTATATTCTGAGTCAGAGGGGGCTGGAATACCCCTTTTTCGAGCATCCTTGTGATCAACGAAGTACAATCTTCTGTCTCATGATCAAACTGAGCACAATACAAACATGATATCCTTGTCAGGTTAGTACAATCGCGGGCATAGTGCCCTGACCCTCCGTAATTGTAACAAATCAGTTGTCCATGACCCCTTCCTGGTCCCATTCCACCTCGTCCTCGACCACACACCTAAAATCTAGCACGCACCATCTCCACATGAGGGTCGAGGGCTCACGTTTCGATGTGCACCCTATAGGCAGGCATTCGATCCATCATTATTTCATAACTGCGGCAAGTGCGTTCATCGTGGCCTATCAACCTGCAGAAATTACAAAACAATTGCTAGGATGTCTGCGTATACTTTTGCAGCAAATGACAATTATCTGTAGTGTGTTTTCCTCCTATCTGACAGATTGCGCACCATAAAGCAAGTGGCTCACTCGATACTGACTGTGCCTTCGTCTCAACGGCATCAACCCTCCTCCTGTCAAGTAGTTCACAAACACTAGACAGTGATCTTTGTCGTGGCCCTGGCCTTTGTGTAGAATTTCCCATTGTAGATCAATAGATTATGCAATATACTAAAGCAAAATACAATATATACTTCTACAACAAACTTGCGGAAGCTTAATCGAATATGAGAAAGATCAAATAGAACACATATAACTGAGAATGAGAAAGCAATCACACATGAACACAGAAGAATACTTTGGGGAAAGCCT
>APFE031438702.1:52321-86872 GCA_000404065.3 Pinus taeda | reverse complement strand
GCAGGGTCTTCAGGATGCAAATGGGTAGAAAATGGTTGAACAAAGTTGTCGGGCGTTAGAACTGGTTGACAGAGGTGTTTGCAATGAAAATCAGTGAAAAGAGTGAAAAGGGTTTTTTTTTGGTTTTTAACCAACAATGGTTCAATTTGGACGTGGGATTAACAAATGAAGAGTGTGCACTTTCATTTTACGCGGGGAGGTGGTTTTATGTAATATCACACTCCTTTTGGGTAGAGGGAAATATTTTTTGAGAGCACACAATACAACGTGGTGTTGCCACATAGTGAAACTGTGATCGACCAAAACCGCAAATCTCACGTGCTTTTGGATTTTAAGTGTCGGACGATGGGAGTGTGCGATATATATATTTGTCGTCGGATCTGGGAGTGTTTGATTAGAGGGCTTTCGCGCTGTGGAGTTGTGAGGACGAAGTTGGGATGTGGTTGGCGGGGCCCGGGGATAAATAATGTGGCGGGTTTAATACATTCAAAGGTTTAGTGAGGGTCGGGAATTATAACGTGAGGGGTTAAATACATAAAGTGGGACTATAGGTTAGGGAATAACTTAGGATAAATGGGTTTTAGTGGGTTTTTAAGGAAAAAGGGAAATTAATAAAGGGGAGGGTATTATTTGTGATGGGAATGGTTTTCACGCTAGGGAAAAGAGGTTTTGGGAAGGGGAAATGGGATGAAATAAGGGGGAAGGTGAATGAAGGGGAGGTGATATTTTTTCAAGGGGAAATGAAAGGAAATGGTGCTTAGAAATGAAGAAGGGGAAAAAGCATTAGGGAAAGAAAGGTAATGAAGGGATAATGAAGAAGGGGAAAATTAATAAAGCGTTTAGTGAAATGAGGGGAAATTAGTGAATAAGCTTTAGTGAATGTCCTTTGCCTTAGATAATTCCTCCTACACATAAAACATAGGATTAAGCATGATGAAGGTGCATTTGAGCTGGAAACCTTGTATATTTCCAAAACTTCTTTTGCCTACCCTTTATCTACCCTTGCATTTTATCTTCATTCATTGGGTGCATTTGAGCTTGCTGACCCTTTATTTATTTTTCGTTGATGAGAAAACTATCTAATTGTAACCTTATAACTTTCAATGGCTCAGATTAAACTGATGAGCTCATTATTATTCTCTACCTAACTATTGATTTTCCAAGATTAAACACTTTGGCTAGATATTTATTCTCTTTCTATCAACATGAAATTTAAAGCATGAATGAATCAAGATTAAACTATTTGACCATCATGGGTTGTGGCATTTTTTACAAGCTGCACACAATATTATTTTGCAAAGTAGAGTAAAAAGGAGTGGCATTTGAATTTGCACACTTTCATGATCTATTCTTATCTCTTTTTGGGGTTCATATTTTATCTCTTTTATCTCTTTTTCTTTCTTTTGGTCCTTTGATTATTCTTTTAGGACTTCGCCCTCTTCGCCCTCTTCGCATTTTTTATTTTTAATATGGGAAAACATTTTGCAGAAAGCAACAATATGTACAATATTACAAGATTAATCATAGCCAATTCAAAATTATGAATCCTATTATTATAGGACCCTAACAAGATGAAGGGGCACCAATTGGACCAGGACTCACATCTTGCAAATTAGTGTCAGCTAGAGGGAGAAATGGATTTGCATGCATGTCATGGTCCTTGGATTTGATAAGACAATCAAATTTTTGTGAATACGACCAAAGCCATGGTCGATAGGTAAATGAAATCCAGGAATAGGGCGAGACATGTGTTCAGTGGACTCGATCTTGGTTCCATCAGCGGGAAGAGATGTTATATCAACATAATTTTCAGATTCAAGATCAAAAGTATGTACGAGAGCTTCAGAGTTAAGACAATTTGATTCGTTTCCCATAAAGAATTTTTCATCATCTGGACCATTTATGACCACAATCTTATTATGTAACAAATCAAGAGGAGGATGAGAAATCCCACAAGTAGTAATTTCATCCTCAGAGGCTTGAGGTTGTTCCAGATTCAAAGAAATAGGAAAAATAAGATTAGGGATAAAATCGGGACAACTTGTAACTTGCAGGTTGTCATGATACTCACAAGAGTCAGGACTTGTTTCAGATTGAAGGTGTTGTAGAGAAACGAAAACCAACTGTTGAAAATTTTCACTCAAATACACCCAGTCAACATCCCTTTTAGGAAATTCAAAACAAATATGGACAAATCTAATAGAAAAATCCTCTAGAGATTCTTCAAGTTTCACTGTGAGCTCATTTATCCTTATTAATGCATCTTGAAAATTGTACATGTGAAAAGATCCTCGGAGCTCACTGATGAATTGCTCAAACGAATGGATGGAAGCTGCTAGTAATGTGTGGCACCATCGCTTGACGCGACCTTCAAGGGCGAGGGAGAAGATCACACAAGCAAATTGTTCATTGTCAATCTCGTAAGATTAGCAAAACATAAGGAAATGAAAAAATGTGCTCGGTTATAAATGTTCCATCCTCACCATCAAAATTTAGCTGTGACAAGTGATAAAGATGCTCATTGGGGATTGAACATTGAAAAATGGACAAATTAGATAAACACGTTGGGAGAAAGATTTGGGACGGAGCCATTTACAGATATGAGACTAAACGATAGTTTCCAAGTGCCCATCTTGTAATTTGGCCGTCCTTCTAGCGCCAATTTTTTGACAGGCTGAAATGTACCACCAAAAACTAGGGGGTCTCCTCGATGTGAAATCCCAATTAGACCTCACACCATTGGGACAGGAGCCCCTTCCAATATGTAGGCTCAAATTCCACCATGAATATTTCTGCTATTGGCTGTGAAATGATAAGGTGTCGAAGTGGGGACAATGGTGAAATGTCCAGATAGTGAAACAAAATCATCCCAAGACTGATAGACTACATACATAGATACAAACTAGTATCATCAACAATAAGAAGGGGTAGGCCATGAGAGGGATTGGTGAGCCAAAACCCAATCAAACATACATGAACAAGAACATGCCAGAAGTGAATTGCAAATTAGTTCACAATAGATCACCGACATGGCAAGGAACAAGTAAACACAGATTCAAAAGAAAAACATGCATGCAACAACTATGAATTAGTCCATAAAATATTGCGTATATGAAAGCACATATATAAATATAGTGAAGTATCAGAAAAAACAATACAATCACCATGAGTAAGCATATGAATCTGTTTCGAATAGAGAGAACATATTATTAATGTTGCTGCAAGTTCAAGTACATAACTAGAAGTTGGTTAAAACCCAATAGTGCAACATGGACTGCTCATATCATTTCCCAATGCAAAACACTAGCCTCACTACAACTCCATCTACTAGCTGCCAAGGGCTAAGTGCCTTTATCTCTCAAGCATAAATCAACTATCTAATCTTAACCTCCACTCAAGTGCTAAAGTATCCATTAATGAGGCATGAGGGCACATTTATGGAGAGGAGGTGATTGTTCACCTATAGTGACCCTTGACTTGCCCTCATGACCTTTCAGTTACCCTCATGACTCTTGAACTTTCTTACTTCCTCCTCAAGCCTAAATATTGTTACATGTTCAAATCATGCCTAACATAGCTCCTGACATTATGTTGGGAAATATTTACATTACGGTGAAGGAGAGAGAGGAGGAGGATGTAGAGGGACCTTGTAAACCCTAGAACACATGTTGCACACATGTTGCAATGATGTGGATGCTTGATCCCAGGACAAGACTATTTTCTTGACATTATGCCTTACTTGCATTCATCTCTCTCCTGGTGATGTGCCTTTAAGTTTGTTGAAATGTTCTTGGAAGTTGGAAGGGACCATCTTGCTTGTTGAAGGAAACCTTAGTTATGCAAGGTCCATGAGAAACCCTAATTCCTCCAACATTCTGTTCCCTTCCTTCTACCTACATGGATGGTTGAAATTCTTGCCATCATGCCTCGCTTGCATCCAGTCATATTATGTCACCAGGCTTTAGGATTTTGAATGGTTCCAATTTTTTATTTCATTGAAACCCTGATTGCGTAGCTTTTGCGAAAACCCTAGATTCCTTTTCTAGATCAACATTCTTTCTTTTCTCTGTGATCTGCCATCAAGATTGACATAATGTCTAAGCAGTCTCGAGTTCTTCGCATAGACTAGTATTCTTGTCCCCTCTCTCTACCAGCAAGGAAATAATATTGGTCAGGCATATTTATAACAAAGAATGATACCAGAAATACAACCAACTAATTGAAAGAAAAAAATTAAAACAAATAATTCTAGTTTAGACCCCTGTGTGGTCAGTTTCTATGCCACAATGTTATAATGCATGTATAACCTATGTAGGATCTATGGTCTAATTCAAAAGGTTCTTTATCAACTGGTGCAAAATATTTGAGGCTTTTCTACTATCCATATACATGAAAAGGGCGTTTTGGACAATGTCTCTTTGGCTTAGAATCTCAGACTTCTTGTAATGGCTACAAGTATTTTCCCATTACGATGTGCTCCAATAAGTGAGCTTTAGGTACCATTTTCATGATGAGTGCTTCTTTTGGCAAGTCTCTTGCCTCATTAGTTGCAATACAAGGCTTCAAATGATTATTACATTTGATCTACGAGGTGTCTTCCAAGAATTTCCAACCTATTCACCAATACATACCATAAAATAACTAATTGAGGATATTGTCGAAATTCCAATCTTCCTTAGGGTCAGCCTTATGGATGGAGGTTGTCTTGCAAAAATATGACCGAGACTAGCTTGTGTTCATCACATGACATAATGATAAAATGACTGCGAGATAAAATGTGATGGGAACTAGGCAAGTCACATTGGCTGTGGGTCGCAAATGTGGCCTTGAATGCAAGTCGCACACAACCTTGAGACATAGGTCACATTTTCTTCCGAGAACAATTATGTGATTTAGTGACCCTTAGAGGAGTCACATAGTCACAAAGTAGGTGAGGTCACATTTCACCAACGCTAACGAAAGGGAGGTCGTAAAGTCGCAGACTCTGGGAGGTCGTGAGTTTTTCTGACTCCCTCAATCACAATCATGCAACCTTGTGACTGCTCGTGTTCAGAAACTACGCCCTGTGGAGGTCGCATGGTCGCATTTGACCAAAGGTTGCACCTTCAGTGCTTCTTGAGGATGCAACTCAATGACTAGTGAGAGAGGGTTTCAACTGAGGGTCACATTTTAGAGTGCATGGTTGGGGTTCCCCCTTGTGACTTCACGCTCTGAATGAGAATCTTGGGTCACAATTCTCAATTGCTTTGCTTGGGATGAAAGAATCTAGGAAAATTGGTAGAATGGAATAACTTGTGAACATGTGATGACTATTTACGCACTTCTTTCTGCTATGAACAACAATATGTTGAGTGACAATGACACCACTATGGCCATCATAGCTAATGGGTTACGATTTCAATTGGCACTTATTGGAGAAAATGGTGACGATGTCCCTGGGGACGTCAACTTGGCCTTGCTTGTACACTAATTCCTGCAAGTTCGGTGTGCCCATCCACTACAGATTGGCGATCTCAGTATGATGTGGATGGAGTCTCAGATGTTTTATTTTTCCAAGTTTAGTTCCGGATTGAAATTTAAGACTATTGTTCTTGCAACACAGAATTTGGAACCCTCCAGGTGGATTCCCTTGACATGCATGATTGTAAAGAAACACATGTGCAACAATACCTCTAGTAAATCGAAACACTTCCCTATAGCTTTGTGGCTCTTGTAATGTTGCATTGTCGCCTTTGATAGAGTCGGCTCACCTTACAATGTAATATACAACACCAGTGATGGTTTTCTCACTCTATTGACACATGAGCTCATTACACAATGTGGAGTTGCATGATGGTCATCCTTTGCATATATTTTAACTCTATGCGTCAAGTACAATATATCACACCTGAAATCGATACTCGAAACCATCTTCTTTGCTATCATTCTCTTATAATACAGAGAGTACTTGATTATTTGAAAGTTTTTTTTCTTGTTTTTTTTGTTTTTTGTTTTGTAATATGAAATCGTGGCATTGTGTTGCAACTAATTACAAAGAAACCCTTCATTCCCCTTTAACGCCTTTCGTTATAGACAATTACTGATGTAACATGTGGTCTTGGATGCTTCAAATAGATAAATCTCGGTGCTCTGTCGTTCGACACAAATCTAACCTGTCCTCTCGACAAATAAAAGAGATGAACCTTGTGCTAGTTGTGCTAGATGTGTTGGTTTCATTAGCGCATACTTCAACCAAGTTGGCAAAACTATTAGCAGGTCGATATTGTCATAGTGGTTATGTATTTTAAAATTATAGTATGGCAAAAGAGGCTTTATGTCTCAACCTTTACATTCATGACAATCATAATGTCTCAACCTTTGGCATCTATGACAATCTTGTGTACATATACTGCTTGGATGGAGTGAATGTGTATCAGTTCAATGGGATTTCAAATACTTATTACAAAACCATGATGCAAGATGCATTTGTTTTGCCACATTGCTTATGTGATGTAAAAATACAATCATTCACACGACTCTTTATATGGCACTTTTGTTTACCAGGTCAAATGGCATATAGCTCTACTCTTTGAGAAAGGACTGCGTGAATATGTTATTTGTATTAAATAAGCCCTACATTATTCACCATTACTTAGCTAAGGAAGATTTCTTTAAATATTGATGTAAACTCACATTATTCCAACATCAAACCCTTGATGGTGCCATTTGTGCCTTGCACATATTTTGAGTGTGGGTCGGTCATTACGATGGCACCATATGTGCTTTAAGAGGGCTTTGGATAAAAGCGATGTCTCCAGTGTGAGACTACCATAAAGAATAAAAGGCCATGCGTCAATAGTGCAACTGCTAGAGGGTAGCACTCCTTTGCACTTGTTTGGAGATATTCTTAAATGAATTTTGTTTATGCTCAACATCCCTAACACATCTCCAATGGTAGACATTAGTGTTGATTATCAAAATATTTCTTCACATATCTAGCATTAAGATATAGTCTTTGTGCATATAGGAGTTGTGACCCTTTGACTATTCTTTGGTACAAAATAGAAGGTGTTGTCTCACTTGCCCTACATAGCACAATAATACATGTGTTAATTACATGATATATATAATAACAATGCTTCATAACTCACTAGAAACCAAAAACTAAGGTGCATGAATGTGTGCTCAATGCTCTTTCGAAAATGTCAGGCTTTGGATTTCGGTCCTTCTATACAAGTTTGTTTAGTTCTGAACACATGCATTAACCTAACGATCAAGGTGGTGTTAAAATGTCAAGGAGTTCTTGTAATGATGCAAATCCAGTGTGATGTGATGCTAATGGGAGTGCACACATAGGGGCATAATGTGAGGTTGAAACATGAAGGTGACTCTCATTTTGACCACCTAGGGTTTCAAGGATGCATACAATGAGGGAAACAATACATCAACCCAAATGAATTTGGAAGGGATGAGGATGATGGTGAGGTAAAGTTATCGACAAAAGGTATTCCCATAAGCCCTATTGCTACTCATGAGATCATGCTTCGAGATAATATGAGAAGGGTGAATATGATAATCGCCCTAGAGAATGAGGATTAATTCAAAGTAGGGTTGGACCTTCAATCACATACATCTAGGGTTACAAGGATGCAATGGGAATATATAATTCTCACAAACACTAATGCACATGCTGAGGTGTAGGATCACCCAAGAACCTAGGGGAATATGTTCTGAAATGACTCTCACCATGATTTCATGTGACGTCAATGAGACTGCGCCCCTAGAGGCATGCGAATCAGGTTAAAACAAGAAGGGTATCACTCTTTTTTCAATTTAAGGTTTTCCCAAACCTAGTATGGTCAGCCTAATGAAATCCATATTGAAGTCTTGTTTGTCCACGCATAGTGTCTCCACTAATTGGCAATGAATACTATGGAAAGTTAAGTTTCAAATTCATATGAGACTCTCAACACATCAATGAAGCGACAAACCTTCAAAACCCTAATGCAATCATGAGGTCAGTTTCTGAGGAAACACATTATGTGTGGATTCAATATGGGAAGCATGAATGGGAACACCAACATGGTTTTATAGGAAGGTCACAGGGAGAGTAACTAGCTGAAAAACATGATCAAAACTTTAATGACTCAAGGGGAGCATAGGGGGGAACTCAAAATTTTGAATATACCCGAATATAAAATAGATGAAGGAAGTTCATCCACATCCACCCAATATGTGATCTTCATACACATTTTTTACATTTTTTATAATTTAGTTGAATTTTTTCGATAGTGTATTAAGGTAGGGGATTTTAATGGATATCTAAGAATAACACTTAACCCCTAAACCAATGATAATGAATAGTAAGTTGAAGAGTAATGTTGTAGTTAGTGTTTAAGGGTTGAGGTTATTGTTGTCTCCCTTTATGTATGTGTGTATGTATTTTATATGAGCAATTATTTATAAGTTCCACATCAAAGGAAATTTTCTCGTTGGCATGTTTTTGCATTTTTTGGGAAATAATTCTTTATAGGAGTTTGGATAAAAAGTTGAAATGATTTCTTTCTTTTGATATCTAAGATTTCACAGTAGAGTGGTTGCCTCTTTTATTTTGCTAATGTGTATATGACTTGTGGGACTAGCATATGGTCTAAAACCATGACCTAGAGGCATCAAAGCCATTAAATCACCTAAGGATTGCACCTGGCTTGGGCCACTCCACCCCTAACATCATTGGATTTTTTTGGTGTCTCCTCTTGACTACCATGAGTTTAAAAACTTGGTTTTCTTACATAATGAAGCTCTCAAAATCCAATTGCACTAGCAATATTTGACAAATAGAGTGGTGGTTGAAAGAACCTTGTAAGATTTTGTGATGTAGAACATTGTGAAAACTAGGCTTGCTACCTGAGGTGTTAGATAAAACCATAATAATAAACCACAACTATGACTCATATACATGTGGTTTCATGTTCAACCAAAAAACTTAGAGATTTTTCCTTAGGAGAAACTCTAGTATAAGTATCTAAGAGTGCGTTGAAGACAAAATTGGTATGTGACCAATTACCATTAATATGCGCTCAAAAGAGAGCTTCTAAGATATAGTGCCAATGCTAGACGTATGGAGATATTGTTGGAGTGTAGAATTTAATCTTTGTATAGTGCACATTGGTTTGGAGTTTCAAATTCAAGTTTAACTGAGAGAGTAGTGCCCATAACAACTTTTCTCAATGAGAGTAAGAAGCCAAGGCCACTACGAAGAGCTTCTATGTAGTTGATTTTATGATGCATAGGATCCTTGTGTGGATGGATTCAGGTGGAAAGGACCAACCATGCAACTTTTAGTGAGGAGCCTGGTGTAAGCATTGACCTGATGTAGCAAAATATTTTGAGCTAGGAAAAATATGGGGATAGACCAACCCTAAATAAAAAGTGCTTTAATTATGTAGTGTGTATCATATGAAAGACTAGATTTTTATAAATGAAGTGCTAGGCATAATCATGCAACAATAATCATGCAACAATAATCATAGTTTTTTTTTGAAAAGGGGGCATGGAATTTGAGTTGGGAGAAGCAATTAACTAGGGTTTTCAGGGAATGCACTAGATGGATAGGGTTTCCACAGGCCTAAGGGTCTCTGAGATAGGCTTTTTGAGTTATAGTTTAAAACCATGGGGAAGGAATATAGAGGAAGATTTAGTTGATTTTCCTAACAACTTATTCACTAGATGGTCAGTATATCTAGTCCAATCCAATGGATAATCCTTATGGTCTCAACACCCCTTCAATATAATCTATGAAGATAGGGTCCCAACCCCTAGAAGAGGAGATGGTAGCCATATTAGGAGAACTAACTAGAGCCTAGGCCAACAACCAAATTTGTAACATGGTATCTTTGTGTGATATGATGTTAGGCCCAATCAATCAATTATATTATGTAATCAAGCTAGATTAAGAATGGTGTTATCCAAGCATATTTTTGAACATATGGTGGCATAGGGGGCTTATTCTATGAATGCAAAACTATTAGAGAAATTACCATTAAAACAAGAGTATATACCCCACACATTCAGTCCAACTTATTTGGTACTTGGATTTGATGTCACATTAGGGGAATTTTGAGGTCTAAAATGGGCCTCCTAATAAAAATGTATAACCAAAATAATCTTCATAAGAACCAATAGGATTCAAGATGATGATGTCAACCATGGGGGATGATTTCACCATTTTTGGAGTAAAAAAGTAAAAAGATTAAAAAATAATAAAATAATAAAACTACTTTTTCAACTTGTCTCCCTAAGGTTTTGCTCAAATTTCGAGTGGGAGAACTTATTAGATGAAAATTTGATTCCTCATCGAAGGAGTAGCCATGTTGCATACTTTGTATGGACCCTGCTACACGGAAAATAAGAAATACATGAAAAAACGTGATTGAAATCTTGTTTTTCATGTACTTCTCATTTTTCGTGTAGTAGAATCCATCAAAAGTATTCAACATGGGTAATCCTTGGATGAGGAATCAAATTTTTCATCCGACGAGTGTTTTCGCTTGAAATTTGAGTAAACTCATAGGGAGATAAGTTGAAAATAAGAGTTGAAAAAATAGTTTTTTTCTTTTTTTCCCTCTAAAATTTGATGATGTAATCTAATCTTATTTTATGATTTCCACTATTATTTTATAATTTCCTTAGGAGGACCATTTTAGACCTCAAAATTCCCCTAATGAATTTGCTCCGCTCTTTATACCTGGGGTTATAAAATATCTAGGGTCTTAATTGTCTCAACCTTATTTTGTTGGGAAACCAAACATTATGGCACAAACTTCCGAATATCATATTTAAGGTCATCCAAAAAAAGTTCCTTCTTGACCTTGTGGTAAGTTTTTAAAAATCCCAAGTGCCCTCCCATAGGACAAGTTTGCAATTCCAAAAAGAACCTTTTGTTTAAGTTGGGAGTTCTTACATAGATATAAACAATCTATGTACTATAGTGAATCATTTTTCCAAATAAATGTATCAGATGCATTGGGTCTTGTTATAACTTTTGAATAAAGGTCCACACCTCTTCATCATTCTTCCATTCATCTCTTGCTTCAGTTATCCAATTAGGTTGGATAATAGAAATGGCAGATAGCATTGCCTCCACATCCTCATCCTTTCTTGAGAGTGCATCCGCAACAACATTTTTCTTCCATTCTTTTGTAGATGATTTCAAAAGCATAACCCAACATCTTTGTGACCCATTTTTGTTTCTCTTCTCAAGATAATATTTTTTCCAATGAGTATTTAAGACTATCATGATCTATTTTTACCTTGAAGTGTATTCCCATTAGGTAAGGGCGTCATTGCTTCAAGGCATGTAATATTGCTAGCATTTCCATCTCATAAATATGTTTGTGTAAATTATTTCCCTTGATTGCATGACTTTCAAAAGAAACGGGTCCTCCTTGTATTAAAACAACACCAATGCCATTTCTTGAGGCATCACACTCCATAATAAAGGTTTTTGTGAATTTTGGTGTAGCTAAGATCAAAGCGCAACAAATTGTATCTTTAAGATGTTCAAAGCCTTAGTTTCTTCTAGAGTCCAAGAAAATTCATCTTTCTTCAATAATGTCATTAAAGTTTCTATTTTTTGCCCATGATTCTTAACAAACTTGTGATAATACCTTACCAACATGATAAATCATGGAAGCTACCTTCAAGTCATGGGGATTTTCCATTCCTTGATGTCTTTATTTTTGTTAGGGTCTACCTTAACACCCTCATGAGATACAATATGGCCCAAATATTCCACCTCTTGAACCCCAAAGGAAAATTAAGAGGGTTTTGCATACAATTGTTTCTCCTCCAATGGTTTGAGTACTCTATCATCATGTTGAACATGATATTCCCAAGACTTGTTGTAGATTAATATATAAAAAAAATATGAACACAAATTTTCTAAAGAATGATTTGAAAGTGGAATTAATTAAACCTTGAAATGTGGAAGGTGCATTAGTAAGTCCAACATTCATGACCAAAAATTCATAATGACCTCCATGAGCGTTGAACGTTGTTTTAGGAACGTCTTTTTGTCTTCATTCTAGTTTCACATGAACGAAGATCCAACTTGGCGAAATAAATTTTTGCATGAAATTCATCGAACAATTCATCAATGATAGGAATTGGAAATTTATCTTTAATAGTGAGCTTCTTGAACTCTCTATAATCTAGAAACATATGCCATGATCCATGCTTCTTGCACACAAATACTACTAGAAAAGAGAAAGAACTTTGGCTAGGTTGAATTATATGAGGGATATATGTAAGGTCTGATGTTTAGAAAAACACTTCCTAGAATCAAGTGAGTAACACAATCATGATATTGAGTAGGTCAGATACCTTTGGGAGTATAAATTACCTTGGAATGATTGCTAAGGACTCTTTGGAGATCTAGATAAATGGATGATGTAGATGTTCGAACATCTAGTGAGAATAATTGTGCAATTACATCTTGTTGTTCCTTCTTCAAAATAATTGTCATGCCATTAGAGTTCATTATCTTACCAAGTCTCCCTACAATAATCCTCAGTTCAAATTCCTTTCCTTCTTAGAAAAATTTCAAGAAAATTGATTGAAAATTCAAAGCTATTGTCCCTAAAGATTGTAACCATTGGACTCCTAATACAAAATCAACACCACCAATTGGAATGTTTATAATTGGGCTATTCAATACATATTCCCCTCTGGTTAGATTGATATGGACCTTCCATGCATAATTTATAGTTCCTCCATCTACAACCTTCACTTTGAACGTTGGTACTAAATATATAAAAAAATTCAAATCCTTGGCTATCTTATAATGAATAAAATTATGGGTACTACCTGAATCAATCCACACTATTACCTTTTTCTTCTTGATATATCCTTCTATCTTGAGAGTTTGAGGATTGGTAATTCCAACTAATGCATTACAAAATATGGTCTGTTTGTTTTCTTTTATTTCAACCCCTATGGTCGTTTCTTGGCGTATATCTTCTTCTTTTGATGTTCCTTGTTCATTTTATTCCTCCTCTTCACAATATATGTAAAATAATTTCATCTCAAAACACTTATGACCTTTACTATATTTGGTATCACAATTGTAACAAAGCCCCTTTTCTCTTTTTTCCTCCAGTTGTTGTGGTGTCAACCTTATACGTTATGGGAGGCTAGGAGCATAACCACTTCCATAATTATATTTTTGAGTGGTACAACTTGTTTCCATAGTTTTGCATTCAATGTTTCTTGTCACTCGGAACGCATTCTCTAATTACTTAGATTCCAAAAGGTGAACCTCATGATGGATGTTATCATTAAAGTCCCATTGATGGCGTTGGAAATCCATCAACCAAGGGGGTCTCCTTGATGTGAAGTCCTAGTTAGACCTCACACTATTTGGAATAGGATCCCCATCCAGAGTATCGGTCTAGTTGTCATGTATTCTTATATATTTTTCCTTGGCTTTAGTTGTTAGCAAGAGAGAGAAGTGTGTATGCAACTTTGCAAAAAATAAGTAAGTGTGCTTGGTGAATGTTCGGTTGCAGGCTTATCAAGGTTATTCTACTGTAGAGGGAGGAAAGGTGAGCCTCTAAGACAGAGGTAATAATACCACACTAGTAGGGGCACACACAAGAAAAAGAGAATTGCCTAACATCATGCATAATAGTCCACATAGATTCGACAATTGTTACAACCATTACAACACATTTTCAATAAGATAAGCATTAAAATAACTGAAATAGTTCAACTACTTTAGTATAGGTGAAAGAAACCATGAATTACAAAGGTTCACAAAACAATCTTACAAATATTAACGATCCATGCATGAAAATGTGATGTCCATCAAGCTCCAAGTATTAATTAAAAGTCCCAAGATGCATGAATACAACGAACATCACTAGCTCCAATAATGGAGCATTGGAGTCATGACTTGCTCACCAAAAGTACTAACTTTGTATCTTTGATGCCTTATGGGAGAAGCCAAGGTGAAAAGTCCGTTGCTTGTACGATGAGGGTGTATATATAAAAAATGGGGTGATCCTTCACCTCCCTTGTGACTCTTGGACTACCCTCATGACTGTTTGACTTCTTATGACTTTTCGACTTCCTACATGACTTTTCACATTACATAGATGACTCTTGGATTTCCACTTTACATTACATTTTCCAATATAGAATTACATAATCCACGAATGATGTGGAAAGTGATGGCTCATGACACGACATGACATGAAACTAATTACATGGAAAACATGATGATAAGGAAATGTCAAGTCACTTGTTGTTGCTTCTTTCGTTGTTTCTTCTTTAAAAGATGGTGCATGCTCTTCTTCCTCCTCCTTATGACTTGAAGATAAGGAGTCTTCAATCACCTTTTCCAACACTCCCTCTGAACTAGGGAGGTATTAATAATGACTCAACAGGTCCATCTTAAGTTGAAATATTTTCATAAGAAGGGATCCAAATTGATAAGCATCAAATATCATCATAGTCAACATTGTCACACTACCAAGGCCTCAACAGGTACACTCTATCTCTTACAAGACTAGAGCAAAATGACATGGGTTATTCCATAGGACACCACACCAACTCACTATGGTAATGTTGGTTTAGGATTCCCATCCGGTATAAAGGCTTAGTTGCTAAATCCTTAAATATTCTCCTTGGCTCTAGCTGTTAGCACAAGAGAGTGACGCAATGGTATCTTCGAACACAAGGTGAGTGTGCAATATAACTATGTCTGGGTTCTCTTCCTGCAAAAAGGGGAGAGAAAAGTGAGCCTTTAAGTGAGAGGTAATAGTACCACCCAAGAAGGGACACACATGAACTGGAAATGCCTATCCAACATCCAACGGAATAGTCCACAATGGACGTGACAATCGTTAAAACCAATGAATAAGAGAAGATTTGTCTACCATCTAGCACAATAGTCCACATTGGATGTGACGGTTGTTATAGCTGATAAGCAGGGAAGGTTTGTCTAGTATCTTGCAGAATAGTCCACAAGGATGAGACAACAGTGACAACCATTACAACACATTCCCAACAAGATAAGCACTAAAATAACCGAAATAGTTCACATATATTAGTACATGTGAAAGCAAAGATGAAATACAAATGTTCACAAAATATTATTACAAACATCCATAAGTCATGCCTGAAAACATGTTGGCCTGAAAATGCTTATGTAATGATGTAGGTGTCTCCAGGTACACACATAGGACAAAGAGGGCTTATGCAAGCTCGAAAATCAAAGTGATCAGAATGATTTTGGACTAGGACCAAAGCGTAGATCTCGTCGTCCTAATTGCGGTGATGTGAACGGTTCGTCAAATTGAGTCCGTATGCGAAAGTTAGAAGCAATCAAAGTTCGGTTCACTTTTGATGACTAGGTAGGCTTAAGGAGGCCACAATTTGGACCGAACCCGACCAACTTGGGCCAGATTCTAGGTGAATTTGTGGCCCAGTTAATTTGTCTCCTTTGGCCTAAAATCCGAATATTTTTAAAAGGGCCTATTTTTAAAAATAAAAAAATGAAAATTAAAAAAAATGTATGTGGTGGTGGGTCGCCACCTCTGTCACCCCTCATATAAAAAATGTTTAAAAAAAGGGGTGGGCAGTCATGACCCCACCGCCCCCGGAGCCACTCACACCACGTGGAGTGTGCAGCCATGACCTCACCACCCCACACCATGGCCCAACGTAAACTCCGCTCCAACCAAGCGACAAGGGGGAGGTTAGTTAAGGGTGCTGGCGGGGGTCGAACCCACCCGACCCACGTGGTCGGCCCCCAAGCAGGTGGCCCTATGACGCATGAAGGACGGTACCAACATACCACCCAATAGAAATGCATCCATTAATAATACCAACGCCCATTCAAACCTAAAATGCGGAGTCGGCGGGAGTTACAGGGGCGAGATTTGATCACTCGACCCCTCCTCAGCCATTTTCCTATTTTACCAACATGCCAAGACTGCTTTCATTGAAATATCCGCATGAAAACTTATATATCAACCTATTTTTCTCAGTGTGCAGGAGCAGATGGAGGAACCAAGAGTGGGCAAAGATTTCAAGACAGGAGGAGGCTATGCACGCAGTTCGAGGCAACATTTTGCAGGAGGGCCGAATTTTCACTTTGTCAGATTTTGACAAATTTTATATGGTTTCAGCACTTCTCGACGCCACAACTGCAATGGCGCTATCCGTTTCTCTATCAGAGTTTTGCAATTTTCATCCATTTTTCAGTGTGGAGGTGGAACCATCACTACTGTAGAAACAAGGAGCGAAACCTTGATCCTTGAAATTTTCCCAAGGAGGTAATTTTTCTCCATGTCGGAATATAGTCAGGTTTACAGTCGTTTTTCATGGTTTTCCGCAGGGATCACAATGGCAAGGTAAAATTCGCCTTTGGAGTTGCAGATTTCAAGTCCACCTATGGAGAAGAATCCTTGAGGAATCTAGGGGGAATCTAAAAGATTCCTTGAGCCCCAGATTCTCAATTTCCCAGAGTTCAAAAATTGGACAGTCGATTTTGCACTATTCAACACCACAAATCTGATGGTGCATTTAGATTTCTCATTTGATCATTCTATTATTCAACCACTTTTCTAAGTGGAATGCAGGTGTTAGCATTCATGTGCGAGCAACCATTTCCATGCGATTGATGTCGTGAGATTGATGGCACAAACAGCTTCAACAGTTTGACATATGCTTTTTTAGATGGCCCTTGGTTGTGAGGTATATGCGGTGTGTTCATGTACTTCTTTTGCTATGCATTGTGCTGCACAGATCCCTATTTGATGTTGATGAGGGATCTTGTTTATTACTTGTTTTCATGATTCCTGCTTGAAGTGACACGGAATCGTCTCTGTGATGTACTTGTTGTCATGATCCGTCATGTTGTGTTGGATATCCCTTTGTTGTATGTCAATGGGATACTCATGTTGTCGTCATGCATGTTTGCATTGAGATCCCTTTTATGCCATGTTGGCAGGATGCTCATCATGCATGAGTTTGTGTCATACTCATATGAGCCTTTTGACTGAGAGTTATTGTAGCATAACATCTCTTAGAGCCACTCCCGCATGAGGGCATTTTCCTTGTATGATAGTGACATCACCTCTTATGTACATCATCACTATTGTCAGCACTTAATGCAATGGCCTACACCATCTTGACACCGTGCCTGGAGACATAGTCCCTCCTGGACAAACTCCATTATCAATGTCTTGTTATTTCATATGTTGATGATTGTCATGTGTCTTCTTCTTTACAACATGCACATGTATTCATTTATGATCTTTTAAAATACAATCTATCAGATCACCAAAGTAAAAGGTCTTGGAAGGGTCCTTGTCACACTCAGACTTGGATCAAGTGGTATCAGAGCGGTCTTCGTGTTGATGTGAATTGCAACATGAACAATGGAACGTGCAGCGAAAAAGGATGAAAAAGCGATGTACGAGACCATGCTCAAAATTTCAAAAAGGGTAGAGATATGTATGAAACTCTACACAAAGAGACAGAGGAAAAGGAGCAATTGCATCTTCAATTGCGACCCATAGAAAAGTCCTTGGAAGAACTGAAGCACAAAAAACATAATCTTCAAACAGAGAACATTGAGTTGAAGATGCATCTACAAGAAGAGAAAGAGGAGAAAAATGATTTGCTACGACAGCTACAAGAAAGGATGAGGCCTTGGAAAAGCTATAGTGTGACCCATGTGAGGTAAAAAGTAGTTCTCCAAATTCATGTATATTTCTTGATAATGATTGCGTTGTTTTTGAAATTCATACCACAGGAATTGGCTCCAAATTGTTGAATAAAATGGGGTATGAAGGAAAAGGGCTGGGCGTTAATGGCCAAGGAATTTTCAACCCCATCAGAGTAGAAGAATTACCCCTTCATGCATGACTTGGGTATGTCAGAAATGAAGTTGGGGAATGCGCCGAGACAGCTAGCGAACCACCAACAACAGATGATGAGTAGACCTCATTAGTTCTTTCCAAATTGATAGAGGAGGTAAAAGATGTTGATTTCATTTTAGTTTCATCTTCACATAGTATGATTTCTATTGGAGATTTGGAGATCCCAATTACGGAGATAGACATGAGGCTCCTTACAAGGGCGAGGCACGAGGAGGAAGAAAAACTTGGTGTTAATAACCAAGGCGTAACTCAACCATTCGAGGTTGTGCAGAGACCTCAATTTTCAGGCTCGAGATACACTAAAGGAGAATGCTCGAAGATGTCAGATTCGTCTGAGACATCATCCATGTCATTGGGGAAAGAGAATGATGGGAAAACATCCACATCATCCCATGGAAGTTTCCATTGCAGGGAAAGAGCTAAGGAAATATCTCATCGCCATACTTACACTAGAGATGACAAGGAAAGGTATAACCACTCTCGACATTCGAATTTTCATGTCGATTATAATCATGTTGGTAATGATGAACGTAAAATATGGCATCGGAAAACATGTAACTTTTTTGGATTACATAACCATACATTTTCTAAATGTTGGAAAAGAATGGTAGCACACAAAAAGGATGAGGCTTGAAAGACACTCTCAACAGCAGGTAAAGAAACATGTTAAGCAGATCTGGAGGAAGAAGGTGTATTGTAGTCATTGCAACAGAGGTGGCCATCAAAGATCCACTTGTTGGAGGCTCCATCCAAAGTAGCGCCTTAAAGACAAAGTGTTGGTGCATGAATTAGGTGAAACGATTGTTCGACAAGAAAAATCGCCACAAGGAGGTGACCCATTCACCTTGATAAGTGAAAACTGGTTTCTAGATATGTTAGCATTTCATGGTCATGCTTTTTTAAATCATTTGTTGTATTTCAAAATGTAAAAGTGATGATGTGTTTCCATCACTTGTTTAGCAACAATGATGCTTAGTCTTATTTTGAGTTTCATTTTAAACTCTGAAAGTGATGTCGTGTTTCCATCACTTGTCAAAGCAAATAATGTTCGGCCTTATGTTTGTAAATCATGTGTTGTAGTGATGATGTGTTTTCCATCACTTGTTGGAGCAATAATGATATGTTGGCCTTGTATTAGTAGCTGGGGTATTGCGTCCATATTGTTGTAAACTTGACCACTGAGTATGTGTTGTAAACTCGTGGCAGGTGTGGGATGCTTGGGTCATTAGTTGGTCAAGTCAAGCATGTAATTTGCAAAAAAATGTACTACAGGTTACAGATATTGCAGGTGTTGGCTCATCACTTAAGGCTCCGAAGAAAAAAGGTGAAGGAGATGGAAGCGAGACCTTTCAGGACGCTTGTGGTGCAGACAAGGTACAAAGAAGTTGCAGATTATTTTTCACGATTTTGGGGACCAAAAGCTCCTCAGTGGGGAGGATTGATCTAGGTGGCTCTAGGGACACACATAGGACAAAGATGGTTGATGGAAGCTCAAAAATCAAAGTGATCAAAATGATTTCGGACCAGGACGAAAGTGTAGATCTTGCCGTCCTGATCGCGGTGATGTGAATGGTTCGTCAAACCGAGTCCGTATGTGAAAGTTAGAAGCAGTCAAAGTTCAGTTGACTTTTGCTGACTGAGGCCACAATTTGGACCAAACCTGGCCAACCTGTGCCAGATTTCGGGCGAATTTGTGGCCCGGTTAATTTGTCTCCTTCGACCTAAAATCCGAATATTTTTAAAAGGGCCTATTTTTAAAAATAAAAAAAATAAAAATTAAAAAAAATGTATGTGGTGGTAGGCCACCACCCCTGCCACCTCTCATATCAAAAATAGGTTTAAAAAAGTGGTAGGAAGCCATGACCATACTGCCCCCAGAGCCACTCAACACCACGTGGGGTGGGCGGCCATGACCCCGCCACCCCCCACCATGGCCCAACATAAACTCCGCTCTAACCAAGTGATGACAGGGAGGTTAGTTAAGGGTGTCGACGGGAGTCAAACCCGCCTAGCCCATGTGGCCGGCCCCTAAGTAGGCGGCCCCATGATGCATGAAGGATGGTACCAATGTACCACCCAAAAAAATTGCGCCCATTAATATTACCAACACCTAATCAAACCTAAAATGAGAAGTCGATGAGAGTTATGGGGGCGGGCTGCCCAATACAGACCCGACCCCCCCATTTAAATTCATTTTTTGTTTTTTGTTTAACCAAACCATAAAGAAAAATAATAAGTGTTAAAAAATAGTAGGGGCTAGGGAGGGGCGAGATTTGATCACCCGACACCTCCTCAACCATTTTCCTATTTTACCAACATGCCAAAACTACTTTCATTGAAATATCTGCTCGAAAACTTATATATCAACCCAGTTTTCTCAGTGCACGAGAGCATATGGAGGAACCAGGAGTGGGAATGGATTTCGAGACAGGAGGAGGTTGTGCACGCAGTTCAAGGCATCAATTTGCAGGAGTGTTGAATTTTCACTTTGTCAGATTTTGACAGATTTTATATGGTTTCAGCACTTCTCGATGCCACGAACGCAATGACATTGTCCATTTCTCCATCAGAGTTCACTATGTTTTGGCCATTTTTCAGCATGGAGTTGGAACCATCACTGCTACAGAAACAGGGAGCAGAACCATGATACTTGAAATTTTCCCGAGGAGGTAACTTTTCTCCATGTCAGAATATAGTCAAGTTTACAATAATTTTTCATGGTTTTCCGCAAGGATCACAATGGTGAGGTTAGATTCGCCTTTGGAGCTGTAGATTTCCAGTCCACCTATGGAGTAGGATATTTGAGGAATCTAAAATATTCCTTGAGCCACAGATTCTCAATTTCTTAGAATTCAAAGATTGGACAGTCGATTTTGCACTATTAGATGCCACAAACTTGATGGTGCATTCATATTTCTCATTTGCTCATTCTATTCTTCAGCCACTTTTCTAAGTGGAATGCAGGTGTTAGCATTCATGTGCGAGCAACCATTTCCATGCGATTGATGTCGTGAGATTGATGGCACAAATAGCTTCAGCAGTTTGACATCCGCTTTTTCAGATGGCCCCTGGTTGTGAGGTATATGCTATGTGTTCATGTACTTATTTTGCTTGTTTGATGTTGATGAGGGATCTTGTTTATTACTTGTTTTCATGATTCCTGCTTGATGTGACGCAGAATCGTCTGTGTGATGTACTTGTTGCCATGACCTATCATGTTGTGTTGGAGATATCTTTGTTGTAGTTTGATTGGATACACATGTTGTCGTCATGCATGTTTGCATTGAGATCCCTTTTATGCTAGGTTGGCGGGATGCTCATCATGCATGAGTTTGTGTCATATTGATAGAAGTCTTTTGACTGAGAGTTCCTGTAGCAGAACATCTCTTAGAGCCACTCCTGCGTGATGCAATTTTCCTTGTATGATAGCAACATCACCTCTTATGTACATCATCACTATTGACAACACTTAATGCAGCTACCTACACCATCTTGAAACTGGGGCCCGGAGACATAATCCCTCCTGGATGAACTCCGTTATCAACGTCTTGTTATTTCATATGTTGATGAATGTCATGTGTCTTCTTCTTTACAACATGCACATGTATTCATTTATGATCTTTTAAAATGCAATCTAACACATCACCAAAGTAAAAGGTCTTGGAAGAGTCCTTGTCACACTCAGAGCTGGATCATGTAATTAAGAAAAAGTTCCAAGACACATATTTACATTGTACATCACTAGCCCCAGTAATGGGAAATTGGATCCATTCCTTCCTCCTCAAAGAACTTGCTAATCTCTCTAATGCTTTGCGGGAGGAGCCATGGTGAAAATTCCTTTGCTCATACAATGAGGGGGTATATATAACCAAAGGGGTGATGCTTACCCCTTGTGACTCTTTGACTACCCTCATGATTGTTCAACTTCCTATGACTTTTCAACTTACATGACTCTTCATATTCATGTGTGTCCATTGCACTTCCACTTTACAATAAATTTGATTTACATTAAACATGGCCCACAATAGTGATGTGGCAAGTGACAACTTATGACATGACCTGACATGACACTGCTAACATGGACTGCCTTGATAATGTGGCAATGTCAAGTCACTATTGCTGCTGAGTGATAGATGTGTCCTTGGATATACTTTCTCTTTTCCTCCAAATAGCTTGATGATGTAGGGTCTTCAATGATCATTGGTTGTGGTAGGTGGTTGAAAAATTATGTCCCTTTGCTTGCTCTTGATAGGCTTTCCCATCCTCTTCAGATACGAGTGAGTCTTAGGCATTATTTCCTTCTTCTTCTAATTTCTCATAGAGGACCAATCCATATAGTTTTTTAGGATAGTGAGCTCTAGCCGAGGGAGGGTCACTAGAAGACATATCTACGCAGTTTTGGAGGCCAAGGGAGGTTGGGCTCTCTATACACTACGGAGTTCTAGTAGGCAAGGGTAAAATCTTGAGGACTGGAAGTGTGAAGTGCACAATTCAAGTCAGATTGGGGGGAACTGTTGCCTAATTATGGGGGTCAAGGTTGCTGAGTTCTGGAATTGCATAGTGCAAATTCCCTGGAGGATAGTAATTGCGCACTGTGTAGTTCTAGGAAGCAAGGTCATGACATTGAGGGCTAAGATTACACAGTGCGTAGTTCAGTCGGGGTCTGGTGAAGCTGAGTTGCCCGGTCGAGAAGATTTTCGGAAAAATGTCTAAGTGCAGGAGGAAGATGACTCATGAAGAACTTGAACTTGTGATCACACAGTTAGCATACTTCGAAGACACGACAACATTGACCACTGGAACAACAAGACAAAGAATTACCCTCTGTGTGATTGTCTCATAAGCAATAAGTGACACGTGAAACACTTGTGATAGACTTCCAGATGACTGTGACGATACTTGTGTGACAGTGCACAAAACTTTGTGCTTGAGTGCGAAGAATGTTTACATGGTTAGGACAACTCATATACACATAAGTCAACCTTCGAAACTACCAGAAAGACCTGCAAACTTGACATAACATTCAAACGTGACAAAAGATGATAGTTGATCCAACAAGCGAAAGGGAGAAAAAAACTTAGAGTAAACACATGGATTGAATTTGAGTGCTTGCAACCATACATGTCATTGAAGACGTAATGGTGTCATTCATCCTATGCTAAGAGGTATATTTGAAATTCACGAAAGGTGATTTTTTTTTCATACCTACCCTCCAAAGGGTTGTGAATCAGATGGAGTCATCATGCAGTCTTGATCTTTTATCATAAACACGGTTCCTTGGTCTTCTTATCTGATGGTTATCTTTTCTCCTCAGCTCCTTAGTGTCATCTAGCATGTCCTCCTTCTTCATATCCTTCTTCATCATCTTGCCATAACCTGGTAGAATTCGCATATATGTAGTCTACTCATGACAAGATGACATTAGTATGATAAACCCCTAGTCTAATATGTTGCATGATAATCCACTGACTAATCTGTAACTGATATTAGGTCAGGGGGAGAAGGCTTAGTGGTTGGGTTGGACTGAGGTATAAGAATACACAGTGCCCACTGTGGGAAAAATTTGTGCATTGTCCACTGAGGGACAAAAATATGTAGTTCAAGCAGGCAATGGCTGCTACAGGATGAGGACCTGGAGGAAAAATTTGTGTAGTTTTCATAGGCAAGGGAGACTAGACAACAGAGAGGCCTGGATGCCAGATCTGTGTAGTTCTTCAGGGCAATGATATCCCACTACGGGAAGGTCACTAGAGGAAAAATATACATAGTTATTGGGGACAATGAGCTCCGATTGAGGGAAGGTCACTAGAGGTAGCCTCTGCACAATTTTGGATGCCAAATAATTTTGGGATTTTTGCGCATTGTGCAGTTCCAGTAGGCAAGAAAAAATTCTTGAGGGTTGCATATGCAAAGTGCGCAGTTTAGGAAGGTTGGATGAATTTAGGTTGCTAGGAATCCTATAGAATTTGGGTAAGTGTGGGATCAGTGGAACCGATGTGAACAGTGATAGAAATTAATTGTGGCCACACACTTGGACACTTAGTGATACAACATAGATCGTCTAGAACATATAAAAACATACTTTGGTTAATGCAACAAGCTTTGTGGCAACTTATGACAAATGTGACTTTGATGATAGACTTTGTAAGGATGATGATGAAACTTGTATAATAGTGTGTGAAACTTTGGAAATGAGTGTGAAACATGTGTCTATGATGGGAACAAATCAGTTTCACAAAGATCTCCCCTTAAAGCAAAAAAAAACTTCCCTTTGCACGACAAGCATGCTCAAAGATGACACTTGCTATATAAGGATAAAATCATGAACAAATGTTGAAATCGAGGAAGGGAGATTGAAATCATTAGCTTACGAATAAGTGTCTACAAAACAGCCGATCCCAAGATCCATAGTAGGCTCTAAAATTTGAGTGTAGGCCAAAATTTTGGAGGGTGTTGCAGTTGCTACAACACTTGGTGCCACCCTAGAAGAATCCATCTTCTCTATTTTGGTTAACTCCTTCCGTATAGGGCCTTGGTTCTTCAAGGAGTATTTATTCATCATGGAGATTGCCTTGGCCTTCCCACTTACCCCATGAACAACCATGGTCCCATCTATACCTTCTCAGTCAAACACAACATAATATTCATCACAATCACAACATTTCGAGTTGGGAAGGGTAGTGTAGTTTGCGAGCTTAATATTTTCAGTATAAGTTTTCATCTTTGGTGTTGCTCCATTGATAGGGGGCCTAGCTAGTACCTCAGTGGAGTCATGCAGAAACACAAACATTACTCTGCTTCCAGCGAGCCTAGACAGTACCCCGACAGAGTTGCTTTCTTCACCTCTTTGCACATGAAGCTTTCTCTTCTTTCACCTTTATTTATTTATTTAAAGAGAACTATGCATCGACACTTATTTATTTTTGGGCGGAAGAGGGATCCCAACTTATTGAGAGCAGGAGAGGTTGTTTCTTCAAAGAAGCCTATAAAGATCTCTGATTTAGGTTGTCTCTTTTAGATTTTTCCCCTTATCCATTTATACTAGTTGGATAGGCTTGAAAACACCGAAGCAAAACACTAAGTATATGCATGAAGTTTCCATACTAGACACAAGTTCATGGTTGGACCAAAACTCTCCCTACGGACGGACCGTATTTTCCATCAGAACTTAATCGGCCAAAAGATGCAACCAACACAAGGAAGACGAACAGAATACTAGCCAAGCATTGTAGTGTCACAGGAATCTTTGAATTTCAGCCACACACACACTTGGAAGCCACAACGTAGTAAGGCACAACACTTATTTGCATGATGGAAACCAAAAGGAAAATTCAACAAGAAAGAAAACATAGAAAAATAAAGAAAACACAGAACCAAGAAACAAAATAAGAAGTCAAGAGAACAAAATGACTAAAGTAAACATGATGTAGAAATAGAATAAGAAAACAAGGACAAACTATAGGGAACTAAGATGTAGTTAATCCTACCCTATTCTAACAGTTATAAGGCCAGGGTCACATAAAATGAAATTTCTAGTGAAGCCATTGTGATTGTTCCCGACCTACATCCAAAATATATGGGAACAATTAAAACAGATAAAAAGTGATGTGCAACATAAGATATAGAAACTTGAAAAACTTGCACAAGAAAAAGAAGGTCTTTCCTGTGGGGAAAAAGGCATGTCACAACCAATACTTTCATCCAATCCACATACTTACCTTTTCGATGAATACCACTTTTCAACAAACCTTGGAAGCCTCTTGCAGATGTGTCTTCATCTACACCGAGCTTCTTAGCAAGCGTGAGAAAAAATTGGAACTTGTTGTTTGCTACAGAGCTTACCAGGTAAGATTGTTCCATCCATTTAGTGATTGGATCATAAAATTCATGATGGCCCTCTTGAAAATCCTGAAAAGAAGAGTTTTCAATTAAAAGCGTGGGATTATGCTGAGAATATTGTAGGGGGGAATATATCTGATCATACCCGATAGTGATGTCAAGAAAGTGAGGACCTACCATAACTTTCAACGAAGGCTAAAGTGCCTCATCTACTTTTACAAAAATATGAATAGAGATATGTTGGACAATGAATATCAAAGGGTTTGAAACAACTAACATTGGATGTGTTGATGGGAAAATGATAAGTCGAATGACAATCACCAAAGATAGAGAAATGGTCAAATATGCTGATTGAAGCATCAGATTCCCAGTTTGTAATAAGTAAAGAAAAATCGATTTGAACAACCTTGTGAATGCTCTGAACAATCGAACCACATTCCTTGCAAGCCAGATATGACAAACCTTTTTTCTATAGCTAGTGGTAAACTGTATAAGCATCGTAGTGATCAAAAGAGTTTTAAAAGGATGTTATCATTGTGAATGCACGAGACCATTTGGGACATGGTGGATGGAGAGGAACTTGATTGATGTGACAACTTGTACATTCATTATCACTCTAGAGGATTTTTGGTGTGATGAAAGAATATATTTGCAACAAAAAAACTACAAGAAGATCGAGTTGACCATTAAGGGAAAAATTCGATAAGTATGATTCTTTCAAGAAAAGATAGTCCTTGAGATAATCCACTTCACAATTCCATGACTCTATGAGAGATGTGTATTCCCAACCCAGCGTTGATGTGAGAGAATTGTCTGAAGGCGAATGAACTGTGACAAATTCACAAATTCAGTCATAAGTAAGATCTTGAAAATTTGAGAGGTCACACCCAGAATACCAAACATTTTTTACAAGGGAACTCATATCGAGTGAAACCATGCATATAGATGGATTGTGCGAGAGAAACTAGATCTGATTTATTTTGAGGGGCTTACCAGAGTCATGAGATCCTGACATAACCATTAATGGAAGTTGAAGTGCCTCAATTCCCTGGCAGGTCCCGAAACTTCGCAAGATTGCATAATCATATTTTGAAGCTTAAACCGGATCATGCATGGTTTGAGGATAGTCGTTATTGCTGATTTCAAAACTACTCACTGGATGACAACCATATTTGTTACAGGTTTCACCAGATATTTCAACTTCAACAATCAGATTACTCAATTGGAGAGGCTCTTCTGATAGCATATTAAAATCAAAATGAATCAATGAGATCTCATGAGCAAGCTAATTTGAAGGGTTACCTTCATGCAGAAGAAGAGATGATAAGGAATGGGAAGAGTACTCTATGATTTGACTATTTTCAATTTCATCATGGACAACCTAATTTCCTTGTGTCAATCAAGGGGATAACTCATTAGATGAAGAAACTAAAAAGAATGGAGTATCTTCATGGCAAGCAGATGTGTTGCAAACTGTAGGACATAAGGGATAGTGAGGTGAAGAAGAAGTTTCAATATGAACATCTTACTTGATCGAACCAGATTCTAGATCTAAATCAAAATCTTCATGAGAAACTGAAAGATCATATGATGTTCTTGGGCATCATCACGGCATACAGAAATAGAGTTATCATCATTGGAATCATCACCACCCAAGGGTGGGGGTTGATTGAAAGAATTGATTATATTGGATCTTCCACAAAAATTAGCAGATTGAGAATCATTCAAGAATGGAAACTCATTGTTTTGACATGGAAGATTCTGAAACAGAGAGGAAAATTTGAAATCGTCCTCACATTTCTGATCCTCTACCTACATAATGCGATTTCTTTTTACTTTATCGCAATTTGGGTTAGTATCTTGAAAATAAAAAGAATGTGAAGAACCAACTAGTGGAGCAGATTGACCAAGTGGGTCATGGTACAAAGAGTCAGGATGTGAAGATTATAGAGGATAACAAAAACATGTATCATCCTTGAGATTATAGTTGTGAATGGTGAGATCCTCTTGCAGAATGGAGGAGTGAGTCTTCATCATAGGCTTCATGAGCCATTATGGAATTTCCTCCATTGAAGCGGAAGAAGAATGAGAAGATGGACTAGACAATTGATTAGTAGATTTCCCAAGTTTACAATCACCACAAGGAGGCACCCTCATTGAGACCAAAAAAGGAGGAGGAAAAGGAAAAAAAGGGGTAGTAAGCTCCTCCTCTGAAATTTTAGGTGCCTCATGATTCACAAGAGTTGGGGAAGATGGGAAAACAGAAGGTTTAGGCTCACCATATAAGGAGACATGAAACAAGCGCTCAAACTCTTGTTTCAAAAAATACCTGTTGAAATGTTTTTTCAGGAATGTCACAACAGAGGTGAAGGAAATGATCAAAAAAATCCTCAACTAATTCATCAAGCTTCATTCTTAAACGATTGATTCTTTCACAAACATCTTGGTGGTTATACTTATCAAAAGATTTATGAATCATCTTGGCAAGTTGAGCGAATGAATGGATAGAAGCAATGGTAATCTATGACACCATTGACTAACACAACCTTAGAATGTGAGGATGAGTAATCTAGCCATGACATATTTTAAACATATCCCGTGACAAATACAAAGACAGATAACTTAAAATAGATGTTCACAAAAAGTTTATTCACCCTCACCATCGAACTTAAATTTGAATAGGTCATGACCAACTTCCACAGAGATGGTACAATTAAGCTCTTTAGAAAAACATCCTAGGATTATGATTTGGGGAAGAGCCATTTTAAATAAGAGATTCAAACCAGACTCAACAGGCACATTCTATCGTCTAACACTCCTTCTAGCACCATTTTGTTGACGGTGCTGGAAATTCATTAACCAAGGGGATATCCCCGATATGAAGTCCCAATTAGACCTCACACTATTTGGTGTAGGAGTCCCATCTGATATAAAGGCCCAGTTTCCAAATCCTTAAAGATTTTCCTTGGCTCTAGCTGTCAGCATAGGAGAGTGATGCAATAGTATTTTCAAATAGCAAGGTGAGTGTGCCTAGTGAGTGTGCAGTGTAACTGTGTCTGGGATCTCTTACTACAAAAGGGGGGCGGGGGGAGAAAAGTTAACCTCTAAGTGAGAGGTAACAGTATCACCGAGGAAGAGACATACACGAACTGAAAATTTTTGTCCAACATCTAGCAGAATAGTCCACAACAGATGCGACAATCGTTCAAACGAATGAACAAGAGAAGATTCGTCTACCATCCAGCGGAATAGTCCATAGCAGATGTGGTGGTCATTATAACTGATAAGAAGGGAAAGTTTTGTCTAGTATCCCGCGGAATAGTCCAGAAGGATGAGACAACAGTGAAAACCATTAAAACACATTCTCAACAAGATAAGCACTAAAATAACTAAAATAGTTCAACTATCTTAGTACATTTCAAAGCAAACATGAAATACAAATGTTCACAGAATAGTCTTACAAACATCCATAAGTCATGCTTGAAAACATGCTAGCCTAAAAAGGCTTTTGTAATTAAGAAAAAGTTCCAAGACACATATTACATTGCAAATCACTAGCCTTGGTAGTGGGACATTGGACCCACTCCTTGCTCCTCAAAGAACTAACTGGTCTCTCTAAGCTTTGCGAGAGGAACCAAGGTGAAAAAGTCCCTTGCTCATACAATGAGGGGGTATATATAACCAAAGGGGAGATGCTTACCCCTTTTGACTCTTTGACTACCCTAATGATTTTTCAAGTTCCTATGACTTTTCAACTTACATGACTCTTCATATTCATGTGTTTCCATTGGATTTCCACTTTACAATACATTTGATTTACAATTAACATGGCCCACAATAGTGATGTGGCAGGTGAAAACTTATGATATGACTTGACATGACACTGCTAACATGGAATGGCTTGATGATGTAGCAATGTCAAGTCACTATTGATGCTGAGTGATAGATGCGTCCTTGGATATACTTTCTCTTTTACTCTGCATAGCTTGATGATGTAGGGTCTTCAATGATATTTGGTCTTGGGAGGTGGTTGCAAGCTTGTGTCCCTTTGCTTGCTCTTGATAGGTTCACTCGTCCTGTTCATCTATGAGTGAGTCTTAGGCATGCTTTCCTCCTCCTCCTCCTTCCTCACCATATTGACATGACTTGGTAGGGTACCTATTCCTACAATTTACTCATGATGGGACGACATCAATCCGAAAACTCTCTAGTCTAAGATAATGCATTATTATCTGTGAACTGAGTCCATGACAAGTGACAGGATGGGAGAGAGGGCCTAGTAATTGTGCATTGTGTAGTTCCAGGTGACAGGAAGAGGGGTTGATCATTGAGATTGCACAGAGTGCAACTTAGGTTTGACTGAGGAGCTTTTGAGAACAGTCCTCACTACGGATAAAAATTGCGTCATGGCCACTAGGAGTCATAATTGCACAATTCAGGCCAACAGTGGTTGATTCGAGATGAGGCCACAAGGGATCAGTTCTACACATTTTTCAAAGGCAACGAGGAATGATCAACAAAGAGGCCTAGAGGACCAATATGTGCAATTTTTGAGGATAGTGAGCTCTGACTGAGGGAGGGTCACTAGAGGACATATCTGCACAGTTCCGGAGGCCAAGGGAGGCTAAGCTCTCTACGCATTGTGTGGTTCTAGCAGGCAAGAGGGAAATCTTGAGGATTGAAAGTGCGAAGTGTGCAGTTCAAGTCAGATTGGGAGGAACTACTGCGCAATTCTGGGGATCAAGGAAGGTTGCGGAGTTCTGGAATTGCGTAGTGCAACTTCCCTTGAGGACAATAACTGTGCATTACGTAGTTCCAGGAAGCCAGGTCACGACACTAAGGGTTGAGACTGCGCGGTGCACATTTCAGTCAAGGTCCGTCGAAGCTGAGTTGTCCGATCGGGAAGATTTTCGGAAAAATGGCTAAGTGCAGGAGGAAGATGAACTCATGAAGAACATGAACTTATGATCACAAACTTAACATACTTCAACAACACAACAACATGGACCACCAGAACAACAAGAAAAATCATTACCCTCCGTGTGACTGGCTCATAAGCAAGACTTTTAGATGAATGTGACGACACTTGTGCGACAATGCTCAAAACTTTGTGCATGAGTGCGACAGATGTTTACATGGTTAGGAAAACTCATTTACACATAGGTTGACCTTTGAGACCACTAGAAAGACTTGCAAATATGACATAACACTCAAACATGCCAAAAGAGGACAGTTGATCCAACAAGCGAAAGGGAGCAAAACACTTAGAGGAAACACATGGAATGAGTCACTTTGAGTGCTTGCAACCATAAATGTCATTGAAGACATAATGATATAAAAATGATAAGTTTTCATTCATCTTATGCTAAAAGGTGTATTTGAACTTCCTGAAATATTTGCTTTGTTTTTCATTCTACCCTCCAAAGGGTTATGAATCAGATGGAGTAATCATGCGATCTTGATATTCTATCATAATCTGGGTTCCTTGGTCTTCGTATTTGATAGTTATATTTTCTCCTCAGCTCCTTAGTGTCATCTAGCATGTCCTCCTTCTTCATCCCATTCTTCGTCATCTTTCTAGAACCTGGTAGAATTCATGTATAAGTAGTCTACTCATGGCAAGACGACGTCAGTCTGATAAACCCCTAGTTTAAGATGTTCCATGATAATCCATCAACTGAGCCAGAACTGGTATAAGGTCAAGGGGAGAAAGCTCAATGGCTACGCTAGACTGAGGGATATGACTGCATAGTGCTCACTGTGGGAAAAATTTGCACAGTGTCCACTGAGGGAAAAAAATGTGCAGTTCAATTAAGCAGTGGTTGATGTGGGATGAGGCCCTACAGGAAAAATCTGTGCAGTTTTCGAAGGCAAGGGAGACTAGACAACAAAGATTCCTGGAGGCCATATCTTCACAGTTCATGAGGGCAGTGAATTCCCACTCTGGGAAGGTCACTGGACAAAAAATATGCAAAGTTCTTGGGGATAGTGAGCTCTGACTGAGGGAAGGTCACTGGAGGTAGCCTCTACGCAATTTTGGATGCTAAGGGATGTTGGGAATTCTACGCATTTTGAGGTTCTAGCAGGCAAGGAAAAAGGATCGAGGGTTTGCTGGAAATAATACTGAGAGGGGGGGTGAATCAGTATTATCAAGTCAAATATTCCTTTTTCAAAATAAATGATATATGCTACTTCAGTTAATTAAACCCGCGTATATACACAATTATGCAGAAGGAGACCCGCGTATACAAAGAAAACTTTTAATTTACTTTATCTTTATGATGTTGATTGTTAATCTGAGTTTCAGAATCAAATAACCAGAAACTAGAAACAATAAAACAGAGCAGAAAGACAATCACACACAAGAACACAAGATATAAGGTGGAAACCTAATGTGGGTGAAAACCACCTGCTGCAATTTGTCTCTATCTTCTTTTAAATTAGAAACTTCTTTTACAATGTATTGGTGCAGTCCTTTACCAGTACGCATGCTGCAACTGCAGAGAGCTACAACCCTCTCTGTTCTCCACGAGCTTTTCCTGGAAGGGGAATACAACCCCCTTTAGCTTTGCATAGCCAGCAAGATACTAGTACGTAGCTGTGCTGGCCTACAGAAGGTAAACAACCTTCTCTTTTCTTCCAGGGACCACGTTTTCATGAATTTTCAGCTGGATCCATGACATCAATCAATCATCAAGAATTTCTCCATCAACCAACTCTCCTTTTCACCATTAGATCTGAATCAAGTAGATACTTCTCTGACAGCTGTACCCAAAACACAGTACCAGAAACCACACACCAAAATCTGAACCCAGAACACAACAGCAATAAACAGAAGCAGCTAGATCACAATTCAAAATATATACGCTATTTCAATAACCTGCAACATGCGCGCATATGTTTCTGTGTTTGGAACAACCTGCGTATACGCGATTTTCCTTCACTGAATCAGCGTGTATACGCGCCTTCGCTTCAATGAACCTGCGTACAGATCTATAAAGGATAATTCGCTTGTTCAGATATTCAAACACAAACTAACCCAGATTATCAGTGTTATAGATCAAGCAAGTGCCACATATAACATACCAAAATCATACCGAGATACTATCATTCAAGCTTAAAGATTATGACCCATCAATAGAATTTATCCTTCTCTTTGTGCTAAGGTTCCTTCTTCATTCAGATCCAGATCTGCACCAAAACCCAATTACCAGTATTCCAGATCTAGCACTTTATCAGATATTCAATAATGATGCTTTGCCACATGATCTCCTTCCTCTTTTATAGTCTTAGGCCTTCCACAATACCACGGTTCAAAACCATAATAAACCAATACCACGGACCCAATACTTGGGATAAACACTTCTGACGAGGTACCATGGTCCAAAACCATAGGTTCAAATACCAAGGACTAACTGCCACAGACCAAAGGTAAGTTCTTCAACATATACGCGCCTTTGTAACGTCTAACCCGCACGTATACGTGTCTTCGTCTAGATGAACCTGCGTATATGTTTTTTCCTTCATTCTGAAAGCCTGAACTGAGATCTGTTACCAAAGAGAGTTGCCATCAAGGACAACACCTGTGCCATGGCTCCAAACCTGTGCCATAATGCCAACAATCTCCCCCTTTGGTCTTGATGGCAACCCCAAGATCCTCAAAGTCATTCTCCCCCTTTGTCATCAAGGACAAAGGGTTGTGCTCCCCCTGAGTACATGCTGAAATTTCTGCCCTGTTTTGTTGATCATGCTCCCCCTGTCTGTAGGCAAGATCTGCAACAAGATGTTCTTCAAGAAAAAATGATGACATAAAAGACCTTCCTGTCACCAAAAGATTCAATACTTACATTCATCACCCAACCAAGTGGGACTCATCCAGAAATTTACATATGACAACCAAATACATTACATTTTCATCCCAGGCATAGTGGGGAAATCAAAATAGGCCGTTACATGACCTTGACACCAAAAAAAAAGATACATGACATAGAGACGAAATATCTAGAGCAGGACTTATGAAAGTCACCAATAATTGATAGCAAAAACATCTGTCATTTCCTTCTGTTCTCCCTCTGCAATTGTTCTACCAACAACAGTGGTGAACTAGAACCAAAAGCTCCTATAATGCCAACAATGCATCATTAGAAGTTTATTTGTTTCCCCTGAACCTGTGCCGGATGGCCTATATCAGGATATCTTCAACCAGAGCCTGTCCCTTCAGATATCCATCAAACCTCCATATACGCGACTGTCTCTGCACAAACCTGCGTATGTACGTAGATCCTCCTCAAGCAACTCGCGTACACCACTTCTTCTCTGAAACAGACAAGTTTAACAACAATATGATGCATCAACTACTCCCAGCTTCTGTCTAAGATATTCAAAAGTTTCCCTGGGTAGTGGTTTAGTGAGAATATCAGCAACTTGTTCCTTAGAAGGAACATACTCCAATTTGACCTTTTGTTCCAACACTTGTTCCCAGAGAAAGTGATACTTGATCAGTATGTGCTCGGTCTTTGAATGCATGACTGGGTTCTTTGAAATGCTGATTGCACTTGTATTATCACATAAGATGGAGATAGGTGGTGTACAAGTGATCTGAAAATCCTGCAAGGTTTGCATCATCCAAAGTAGTTGAGTGCAGCAAGATGTAGCTGCCACATATTCCGATTCAGCTGTAGATAAAGCAATCAAACTTTGTTTCTTGCTGAACCAAGATACTAATCTGGAACCCATAAATAATGCACCACCACTTGTGCTCTTTCTGTCATCCACGCTTCCA
>APFE031438702.1:27536-46584 GCA_000404065.3 Pinus taeda | reverse complement strand
CATCAAGAATTTCTCCTTTTCACCAATTAGATCTGAATCAAGTAGATACTTCTCTGACAGCTGTACCCAAAACACAGTACCAGAAACCACACACCAAAATCTGAACCCAGAACACAGCAGTAATAAACAGAAGCAACTAGATCACAATTCAAAATATATACGCTATTTCAATAACCTGCAACATGCGTGCATACTCTTCTGTGTTTGGAACAACCTGCGTATACACGGTTTTCATTCACTGAACCAGCGTGTATACGCGCCTTTGCTTCACTGAACCTGCGTACAGATCTATAAAGGATAATTCGCTTGTTCAGATATTCAAACACAAATTAACCCAGATTATCAGTGTTATAGATCAAGCAAGCGCCACATATAACAGACCAGAATCATACAGAGATACTATCATTCAAGCTTAAAGATTATGACCCATCAATAGAATTTATCCTTCTCTTTACGCTAAGGTTCCTTCTTCCTTCAGATCCAGATCTACACCAAAACCCAATTACTAGTATTCCAGATCTAGCACTTTATCAGATATTCAATAATGATGCTTTGCCACATGATCTCCTTCCTCTTTTATAGTCTTAGGCCTTCCACAATACCACGGTCCAAAACCATAATAAACCAATACAATGGACCCAATACTTGGGATCAACACTTTTGATGAGGTACCATGGTCCAAAACCATAGGTTCAAATACCAAGGACTAACTGCCACGGACCAAAGGTAAGTTCTTCAACATATACGCGCCTTTGTAATGTCTAACCCGCGTGTATACGTGTCTTCATCTAGATGAACCTGCGTATATGTCTTTTCCTTAATTCTGAAAGCCTGAACTGAGATCTATTACCAAAGAGAGTTGCCATCAAGGACAACACCTGTGCCATGGCTCCAAACCTGTGCCATAATGCCAACAGGGTTGCAGATGCAAAGTGCGTAGTTTAGGAAGGTTGGATGAAGCTAGGTTGTTAGGAATCCTCCAGAATTTGGCTAAGTGTGGGATCAGTCGAACCGATGTGAACAATGATAGAACTTGACTGTGACCACACACTTGGACACTTAGCGTTACACCATAGATCATCTAGAACATATAAAAACATACTTCACTTAATGCAACAACCTTTGCGGTAACTTACAACAAGTGTGGCTCTGACGATAGACTATGTAAGGATAATGGCGACACTTGTTTAATAGTGTGTGAAACTTTGGAAATGAGTGTGAAACATGTCTATATGATGGGAACAACTCAGTTTCACAAATATCTCTCCTTGAAGCAAAACAAAACTTCCCTTTATGTGACAAGCGATAACTCCCATGCCCTAAGATGACACTTTCTATATAAGGATAAAAGCATGAACAACTCTTGAAAATGAAGAAGGGAGATTGAAATCATCAGCTTACCAATAAGTGACTATGGAATGACTGATCAAAGGATCTGTATTAGGCTCCAAAATTTGAGTGTAGGCCAAAATTTTAGAGGGTGTTGCAGCCACTACAACAGGTGCATACTCCACCTAGGACACCCAGAGTATATCTACCACCAGACTATTTCCCTCAAGGACATTTTTATCCATTAGACCATTCTTATCCATGTCCATGTGACATAAGATCTCCATCCTCATCCATCACATTACATGACTCAAGAATGTTTGTCCAACATGCTTATCCATTCCATCATTCTCCTTATCCAAGTCCATGTACTTGAATTAGGATATCAACCCTAATCCATCATAGTACCTAACAGAAGGAGAACCAAACTAAATCAAATCATCATTCTCCCTATTTGTGATGCATGCACTATCCTTATGGCTATTAGTCCTGATATAGTACATGACAGAGGGAGAAACAGTTTCCAACCATACTCTCTCTTAACCTGAGAGGAGAAATCCATGCCCACTCCCTATCAACTAGGGATAATTCATTAACAAGTCTCATATGCTGTTAGAAGCACTCATACTTTTCTTACATATGGTACTTGTAACTGTAGTTATCCTCTTACCACTTAAGACTACTTATCTTGCAATTTCAATGGCTCCAAATCTTCCTCCTAACAGATCATTATCATGTTCTTGAGATCTTTACCTACAACATCTATAATTATGACCACTACTAATTCCTACATTGTATTATGCCTTGAAGATAGTCCATTACACAGTTTCTACAACCAGTTCCATTTTTTGAGAACAACTTGGTTGATTCCTCCACTTAGTCAACTCAGCTTCAATGTTCATTCAAAGTAATCAACTCCCAAGGTCTTTACTCAACAATCCTCCAGCTGCCTCTTAAGATGATTGTCCACAAACCTCTATTTGTGTTATTGTTGTCAGTCCTTATGGCATCAGTGAGACTGCTTTTCAAGATTTTTATCATAAGATATATTTTAATATCCATAGGGTTACTCACCCCTCTTATTATTTCTTGGCGTCTCCAAGGTTTCCCTTACAACATTCTTATTGATCCACCAAAAAGATCATACTCAAGATTTATAAGGTCATCCCATTCAACAAGGACTTGGTAAAATCATAATATCTAGGCCACAGTTGGTATCCCATACAATAATTATCATACCAAATAATAGTTTCTGATAGTCCAAAACCCTTATGAACAATCCTCCATACTTCAAAATTCAACAATCATAGGATCACAAAATTACCTTCATTAGCATAACTTCAAGGTTCTATTCACTACCTTAATCTCTTCAACCTAAATCATAGTCCTGGGTTTTCCATAGTGTTGAAGAATGTAACTAGCTTCAGCCTTCATAATTATATTTTTCAAAAGAAAATTTATTGTAAAAGAAAATTATTATAGAAGCATAGTTTTCATGCTCTTTCATTTATTTTCTAGGTCATAACCTTCATTGAAGGATTCTAGGTTTTATTAAGAGTCATATAGTCATTGCCAATTTTATTAGACCCTTCTTGAGATTTTGTATCATGTAAAAGTAATTATTTTTATTCAAAAGTATCATTTGTTATCCCCGCACCAAGTCAGCCACGTCCTCATGAAATCATCTTGGATTAGGGTTATTTGACCCATCTGAAGGAGTATATATAGAGAAGAAACTCAACTCATTTGAAGCATACACTCAACAAGTTCGATCTACAAGAGAAAGAGGCAGAAAAGAAGAGAGAAGTTGATGAAAAGGAAGGAAGAAGTTGGGAAACAAAAAAATCAAGTTTATGGGCATCTCTCTCTCTCACATGTGCAAAGTTTTTGGATTGAATCTGGGGGCCAAAATTGCAGGTCTAAAAATCTGAAGCTGAGGGCTGAAATTATGGATTGAAGTTGCATTTGAGGAGATGACACTTGGCGACATTGGCAAGGATTATCTACTTGAAGGAAGGGTCAAATTATTAATCTGAGGAGGTCTTTGTCTAGATCTAAAGGGCCTTGGATTGTCTCATCTTGCTTTGAATATACTAGTGGAAGAGTTGGATTGGGTTTTCCTCTAGATAGGGGCTTTTCCCTGGTTGTGTGCCTACATCTTGTTTCTCTTGTTCTTGTGATCTTCATATACATTTGAATTGGTAGTTCCTTGATGAAAGACAACATAATAAAGAATTAAAAGTATCCAACATAAATCACAAGTAATTATCAAGAAAAGAGGAATGAAACCCTAGTATCTACATGAATTGGTTTCTTGACATGTTATGAGAGCAAAGGTTAAAGAAGGACTAGTTGAAGATCACTTTGTTGGCTAACAATTGAAGGAAGGAAAATAAAAATTTGAAGAAAATATCACTCTCTCAATGGCAAGTTATTTGAAGATAGGTCTCAAACTCATGAAAATTGCAGGAAGCTTGGTCGGAAGGATCATCTACAATATATCTAGGAGAGTAAAGAGTGAAACACTCTTGGTGTAACAACCCTGGTGAAAATTCCATGTAATAAATGTTAAAAACAATGACCACGGATTATTGGGACACTTATTCCACGCTGAATTTTGGGAAAGACATCCTAGGGGGTGTTCATTTTGTTGTTTATGGCTAAGGAAATTGGAAAAGGCAATTGCTAAGGCATTAAAAGGTATTTTGGCACAATTATTTATGAAAATAATGGAAATTAGGAGAAAAAGGAGGTGAAAGGTCATAGGTTGCATGTGAGGAGAAAAATGAAGAAAATAGAGGCCTGATTCATAAAAAGGCTTATGAGGATCAATTTGTAACATTTTGTTAGTTCAGTGTTTGAGCTCTCTCTCATTATTATCTCTCTCTCATACTCTTCAATACTTAGAGTTTTCTTGGAGGGTGTGGCATACTTGGATTCTTGGAGAAAGAAGGCAAAGGAAGAGCAGGGAGACGCAAGAAGGCATCAGCATTAGTAGCTACATCATATTTTCTTGTAGGTACCGAGTTGCATGTATGATTTATTCACTAGTTTGGATATGCATGGCATATGCATCTGGATTCTTGGTCATGATCTGTCATTGGTATGGAGGATTGCCTAGATTGACAGTGGATTTCCTAGCCCTTTTCCATTTCCTGGATAGAAATGGTGATTGTGGGTTATTTTCATTTTTTTTTTGGTTGGTTCTCATTTTTTCTTAGCTTGGGTTGAGTTATTAGTTCTTGGACCTTGGTTGGACAAATGCTCTGGAGCCCTGTAACAACTTGGGTTGAGTTACTAGTCCTAGAACCTAGGTTGGAAAAACACTCCGGAGCCCTTGGTGCGTTGAGTTACTAGTCCTAGAGCCTTGGTTGGATAAACTCTCTAGAGCCCAACGACAGTTGTGGGTTGAGTTACTGGTCGTGGAGCCTTGGTTGAAACAAATTCTTTGGAGCCCTGGATGGCTTGGATGAAGACCGATCTGGTGATGGTTTTGGTGATGTTTGACTGCGAGGCAGAATCATTGTTTGATGGGTTAAGGTGGATGGCCTATGGAAACCCTAGATGAGTTTTAAATGATGTTTTTTATGAGATCCCACATTGATGCTTGGAATATGGCACAAGGGTGAATGGACGAAGAGAGATTTGGCTCAACCATTCTACAGTTGGGTGGAATGTGGAAGTCCCATCTCCGGCTGGTTCATTGCATTCATTAATGAGAAATCCATTCTCTTGATTTTCATGTGTAAAGGTACTGATGTATTTATGGATTTGATGACTGATATGTTTATTGTATTTTTTTTCCTATTATGCTGGTTATATGCACATTTTATGACAACAACTATGTATGGCTCTCAACATGCTTTTACTTGTATGTGAATGGATAATGTGGCTATGACCTAATAGATGTAATGCAGAAAATGGCATGAAGTAATAATGGTTCATACCGATTCTCAGATAAGTATGAGATCCCTACACTTAATTTTGTTGTTTACACCTATAGATTACATGTCGATGATTTATTTGACAAAATTCCTATCATGGCTAGTAGGGATCCATTCAAGGTCTTGAACAAATATTTTCTTTACTACTTTAATTTCCACGTTACTTCACTGATTTAAAGAGATGGATCAGTTCTAGGCAGTGTCCTGGGCTCTGAGCCTGAAAAAGTGGCTTAAATTATAGGGTCTCTAGCACAACACTGACAATTTTGGTCCATAGTCACTGGCAGGCATGCCTGTGAGAGAAAATTTAGGTTGTTGGTCACTCCCTTGCACATAGCATGAGAGCGACTATGGCCCAAGAGACCTAAAACAATAGTGGGACTCACGAACAGGTTGTCTGAGTGGTTGAATTATCTTCTGAGGGTTTTTTTGATGATGTTGGATGTTTTTATGGTGTGTTTCTATCAGTTCCACTTCCTTAAGGTAAATTAGGAGGCCGAATCATATCATAGTGGCATCTCATTGCATGTTTACCCCGATTGGATAGTTGCTTGGGTCAATGTGGGAGGAGGGTGTTACAGAGTGGCATTAGAGCATGTTTCACCCCTCAGACTAGATGGGCTATGTGTTGGTCATGCATGCATGTCAATTTCATGTGTTTCTTTTACACTTAAATATACTTGTTGCAATTTCTTGATGTTAGGTTAGGGTTGCAATATGGTTATCATGGAAAAATTGTTATTGATTTCATGAAATGTATTTGAAATGAGTATGTGACTGACTGTGTATGGATTATGTGTTGCTTACATGTCGATTTCATGGTACCTAATTACATCCATGTGTGTTAGGTTAAATTTCTGAATATTTTGATTACATGCATCAATCTTGTAGGTTGATTACAAGAACTGATCAAAGTATGTTCGACTACATGTGGTTATGCGTATTTGTAATTGTTTGGGCATTACTTATGCATATTATTGGTTGCATGTAGAATGTGTATAATGGAGTAATGGTTTTTGTCATGCATGAGGTCATAACATGCATTGTTGATATGCCCTTGCATTGATGATTGGATCCTAGTTAGAGTGATGTTTATGTGTCCATACATTTATTGGTGTATGTCTATATGTTGTTATGATTACGTTATACATGTATCATGTTGATTTGGTAATCTTGCATACAAGTACCCTCCCCAAGTTATGCTAAGGTAATTAATTTACTGTGATTGGTTTATCTAACATACTATGCCTTGCAGGAAGAAATATAAAATGGCTAGCAAGATGGTTGACTACAGAGACTCTCCCTACGAACACAAAGAGTAGTATGGTGTTGGGTGTTCGTTTTTGGTAGCATCAGATGCGCTCTAGCCATGAAAAGTGGTGGAGAGGCTAAGGCACATAATTTATAAATAACCCAGAAACTATTTGGTGAAATTCCACATGGATTGTATTTTATTAAAATAATTAATATTTTTAATGGGGTTCCTAAGTCTAAACTTAGTAAAATTAAAGTATTAATGGGTATTAATCAAAATATGGGTGAGAATATTCTATAAAGTGGATCAAATCAAGTTTTAATCTTAGCCATTAATTAGAAACTTAATCTCGGTCGTTAAAGTCTCAATGAGAAATATATAAGGAGGCTTGGGGTTCATTTATAAACACACACGGAGAGAACATTGATTTGGAGTTCGATTTCTGTGGCTAAGAAGATGAGAAATTCAAATTGAGTGATCAGTTGCAGTAGAGGGGCATGGATAGTTTGGGAGTACTAACATAGAGGTAGAGAGAAGCTATTGGAGGCAGTGCAGTAGCTAAGAGGACTGACATTGCACCAATCTGGGCCCACACAAGCCTGGCGTAGAGCCAAAAGGGCAAGCATAGAAGCAGAAGCTACCCTCCACGCAGAAAAATGGAATTCATGGAACTGTTGGGAAGGTTGAAGTAGTAGGCAAAAGAGACAGAGTAGAGCTGACGCAGAGCCTGTAAGGCTGAGGCAGGGCCAGCATAGAAGTAGTCGGGGTTAACCAATTTTTGTTGTTCGATCTGTCGGATTCTGCCTTGTGAAGTGAGGTAAAACTCACTCAGTTTTTCCGCCATTGTATTTTCTCTGTCACTAGTTTTCCAGGAGGGAAACCAACATTGTATTCATAATTATTGCTTAATAATAGAAAATCCTTAGAGTCTTTGCACCAATTTTCCCTCATTGGGTTTTTCTAGGGACTATTTTGTCAAAAAATAACTATGTCCTATGTATCTTGTTCTTTTCTTAGTTTTCAGTTTCATGTAATCAAATTTAAAGTAGTGTAGGTTGCAAAAGTAATTTACTTTAGTATTCATGAAATAACTTGATAATATATATTAAAATCAAGTCAAAGAAGTAAATTCAATTTTGCTGCAGTAGGGGTTCCTTGAGTGTAGGAATTTTCACATGGTATCAGAGCATTGATTTTGAAACAGGAAGAGCAGATCCAACACTGAGCAGTGAGGCCAATAGCTACATATGGCAGCAATTTGAATCCCCTTGAAGGGATTGCGTAGTCCTTGCCGGGAAAGCAGAGATTCCGAGGAAATCTCTCTCTGAGAGAATCGATAGAGAGGTACGATTTCCAGTTTGTGAGCTTGTAGAGGTAGAGGGAGTGATGTATAGCCTCAGGGCAGTGCTTGAACAACGCAATTTATGTCGGGGCAGAAATCCGTCGGAAAAGAGCGAAGACACATAAAAGTAGAATTTTCTCCTTAGAGGAATTTTCTCGCCAAAAGTTCAAATTTTTCACTTGCCCGACAACAGATCAGTGTTTAGCAGTGACTAAAAGGAGTCAATTCGGTAGTTTGGGTGAGATGGCATCACATGGGCTTAGAGATCAGGACAGGTTGGAAGGAGCTTCCAACTATGTCATATGGAAGACCAAAATCTTAGCTATTATGGAGGAGTATGATCTCAAAGCCTACGCCAAGAGTGTTGCGGTTTTTCCCGTGGAAAACAATAAGAAGAAGAAGTACAAGGTCGAGCAGGGAAAGGAAAAGAGGTTCATACTCGATGGAGTTCGAGATCATGTGGTCTCAAACTTGCAGGGAAAAGATACAACCCGAGAGATCTAGGAAGCTTTGTCTTCATTATATGAAGGTTCTTCGGAACAATGAAAGATGTACCTAGAACAAAAGTTGCAGCAGACATTGATGGAGAAGGGAGAAGGGGTTAACTGCTATCTTCAACGTCTTTAGGACACTAGATCCTAGCTTGTTGTAGTGGGGTCTACTCCTTAGTCTACCACAATGGTAAGGACAGGCCTGAATGGAGTCTCAGATGAATGGCAAGTCTTATTCCAAAGTATATTGGGCAGGGAAAGACTACCTTCATTGGAGGATATGTGGGAAGCTCTTCAATCAGAAGAATTAAGGAGGGACCTAGTTAAGGTCAAACTCAATAGCAGCAATGGGAGTGGAACAAAGACCGAAGAGAACACAACTCTAGCATGAAAGGGAGAGTAGAAGTAGACATAGAAGGACATTTCGAAGGTGAATTGTTCTAGATGTGGTGAGATGGGCCACTTTGCATCCCAATGTCCTTTGAAGAAAAAGGATAAGGATGAGAAACATGATCCTATGGCCTCTCTAACAAAAATTGATGAAGATCAGTTTTCCATGAGTGCCCACGCATCTCCAAGAGGGAAATGGGGTGATATTGAACTATAGTCGGGAGGACTACATGTGGGTAGGATCATTGAGAAGTCCACCTCTTGGATCCTCATCATCCTCCTTAACATTCACGTTATAACACTCCAGTGGGCTGCTTAACTGTGTTGTCTATTCTGGCTGAAGTACTCCCATTGGCTCCTGTGGTATTTTGAAGATAGCGACTTTTACTGCTTGTAGCACATCGTCAATAGTATTTGACCAATGATATTCAAATGTGAACGTTAACAAAAATCCCTCGCGCAAGATATCCCATTTTCCCGTACCATGGCAGAGCTCCATCTCAGTATACCAATTCATGGGTATGACGTCCAGGGTATGGTAGAATAAGTGTACCCATTCAGGCTGTGGCTCTTCCCTGTAGACCTTGGTCCATTTCGCAAGGTGCGTGCGTGGATCATCTCATCTGTCATATTTTTCTACTAGTCGTATTTGTGGTTTTCCAAAATGCAGGCGCATCATCCTTCTACATCTGTGCCAGTCCTCAAACTTTCCTTGATGCGTACCCAACCATCGTGCGGGTGTGGCGCGCAGTGCCCACTTTTGCACATCGAATCGCTGTTGTTCTGGAACATTGCTTTCAAATTTTCTCAGAAATTCATCCACTATTGTTAATCCATCATATGTCGGCAACTCCCTTTCCTTTGTTGTCACGCAGCGCAATGATATAATCATCATGTTGTAATTAAGTGTTGTTACTTCGTGCAGTTGATTTTGCCATTGCTCTATCTCTTCATCTAAATCCGAAGTGCAGGAGCTTTCGTGCTCCCATGAAATCCTTCCATCTGTAGTCAAATTCACCCAATCTTCTTCTCTTGTAATTATCTTGTAAATACAATCGAGATCGTCATCACTATCATCGTCACACACCGGTTCAATGTATCATGCTCCTTCGGCTAGATCTAGTGGTACTAATACGCGTAGTGACTTTTTGTCAAAGATAATTTTGCACTTCTTCATATTTATGACTCCGTTCATATCAATGGCCCAGTCTATTCCTAGCAACATGAGATAGGGATTGCTGTCATCAACAATCTCTATCACTTCAAAATCCGCCTGCGCGTTCAGACCTTCAATATTGACTATTACCCCTTGCAATCTTCCCATAGGAAAAACCTTATGTTGGTTCGCCATTCGTAACTGAATAGGGGACCATTGTAATGTGGGTATGCCCATGCATTCCCATGTTTGCTTTGTTAGTACATTTCTGTTCGAACCCACATCCAAGATTACCTGATCCATTTCATATTCACCGTTTTGTGTAGTCAACCTCATTTCCCTTCCTGTGTGCAATGCATGCTTTCCAAGTTTCCAGACCATGCATAGTTCTCCTGACCCCGCGCACCTAGCGATAAGTTCTTATAGTCCTTTTACTGCCTGGTTGTCGTGCAGCAGTTTCATGCCTGTCTCCAGAAAGGTAGTGAGCATTGAAGGATCCATCTCGGGTTCTAGATCATCCTTACTACCTTAAGTGGAGGCCTTCGTGAAGCTCTTCTTAGCCTCCATGAATGTCTCCTTCACGCGTTCTAAATCAAACTCGGGTTCCTTTGTAGGAGCCTTGCGAACCGACGCAATTTATTCTAGCTGCTTCCCTTTATCATCTCCTGTGGTCATACCACTCCTGAGAAACATGTTTACATTAGGGTCTTCTTCATGCGGCTCAGACCTCATCATTTGTAAATTCTGGGTTGGAAGGGGTTGGAGTACCCCCTTTTCGTGCATCCTCGATATCAGTGAAGGGCGGTCTTTTGCCTCATGATCAGACTGAGTACAATACCGACATGATATTCTTGTCAGGTTTGTACAATCGTGGGCATAGTTTCCTAGCCCTTCACAATTGTAACAAATTAGTTGTCCGTGACCCCTTCCTAGTTCCATTCCTCCTCGATCCCAACTACGCCCCTGAAACCTATCTTGCGCCATCCCTGCATTTGGGTCGAGGGCTCGCATTTCAATTTGCACCTTGTAGGCAGGATTCCGGTCCATCATTAGTTCATAGCTTTGTCAGGTGCATTCGTCATGGCCTATCGACCTGCAAAAATTACAAAACAATTGCTAGGACATCTGCGTATATTTCTGCAACAAATGACAATTATCTGTGGTTTGTTTTCCTCCTATCTAGCAGATCGTGCACCATAATGCAGATGTCGCGCTTGGCCCTACCTATGCCTTAGGTCTTACCAGCATCGACCCTCCTCGTACTAAATAGTTCGCGAACACTAGACAGTGGTCCTTGTCATGCCCTTGGCCTTTGCATTTTATGTACCATACTTCCTTGCGCACCTCCGGCCGAGGTTTCTTATCTTGTTTCAAACTTTGTATTTCCAAACATAGATTCTATAGTTGCACGTGGATTTGTTGGACTCCCAACGCAGGGTCTTGTATACAGGTCTCATGCAATCTCATTTCCATCTCCAACGCTTTGGCCTAGGTGGAAAGTGTTTGTTGTGACAACGCCGTCCTTAAGTGTGGTGTAAGTGAGGCCACAAACCATGTGCAATGTTGTGCATATGTTAACGTCATATTGGCATTGTGGGTCATACTCTTCAGCCTTTGGTCCAGATCCCAAGGGGTCTCACATGGGAGCATCGCGATCTCCTTAAACTCGATGATTGGTTGTGTTTCTGATTTTGGCCTGCTAAATTCCCTGTTCAGCATGGCTTGGATCTCTGCAATTCCTGCGTTTGGGTGTTCATTAGAATGCTTGATATACCATGTTAATGTGCAATCCTGAAGCATGCTTACCAGTGTAGCCTTCTTAATATTGTCATTCACGACGCCCTATACTTCCCATACTGCTCTTACCATGAACCAGAATTGGTCTGGATCTTCGTTTTCCACTCCTCTGAATACCGGTAGGTGGGGTGGGTGGAGATGGAGGTGAGGAGGGTGAGGTGGGTGGCGGTGTGGGTGGAGGTGAAAAACACGGAATATGTTGCCTTATCAGACTGACTGCACTTCTCGGAGAAACTTTCGCGAGCTCTTCCTCGCTTTCCTGCGAGGGTAATATTAAAGGATTGTTTTCCAACTCTTCACGACTTCTGCTTCTGTAGATCTTCCCACTTTGCATAGTTCCAAACATTAATTTATTCGCATAACCCACTTTTCACACAATAGCATCTTAATTCAAGTGTTCAAAGATTTAATATACTTACCTCGTGGTCCCTTGATAAAACGTCGTTCCACCTCACTATAGCTGATGGTTGTGTCGATCGTGAACTCAGTGATAAATCCTCCTATTATTCGGTCGAGCCAATGGTCCACAGCTTGCGCTATCTTATCTTCTGATGCTTCTAGTCTGCACACTAATTCTGGAGTCCACACTAATGGTTTGTCGAGCCTACAGCTTCCCTGGCTATCTGCTAACTTTGCGATCCACTCATACAGTTCAGAAGGAAAGGATGCAAAGAAAATTTCGTGGATTTTCGTATACAAGTAACGCTCCTGTTATCATCCCAAGGAACTCTCCTAGGTTGTAGCTCGGAGATGCTCGGGAACATATAAATTCAACTTATTGTTGCAAATGGATGAATGGAAGGAATGATGCTTGTTCAAGCCAGATAACCACTTCTACTTTGTTTAACTCTAAACATGCATGAGCACCCTGAGACTACAAGGCTTTAGACCACCAATTACTCACAGTTTGAGGGTTGGGTGAATATGGAGAATACTGACCACACCAATAGATGCACAAGACCATGTGATTTCCAGCTGCAACTAGTAACAAAGTCTACAAATCTAATTCCCTAATGCACAAACAGGATGATAGCTCTCTGGCACTAAGTGAAAAGAAACCTGAATAACTCATTCACTGGTACATACAAGACTTTAGCACAGAGATAGGATGATAGCTATTCTAATGCTAAACATCAAGAGTTCAGGAATACAACATATCAGGCACAACTTGGAAAAGAAGATAAATGGAAAGTGAGAAATTAACAACAAAATAAGCTTGTATTAGCTGAAAATGAAGATGAGATGCTGCAAGTGCCAAAATAGTTACAGTCTCCAGAAGTTGAACCTTACATCAAAACATCAACCATCAACCCTGATTACATCTTGTTTCTAGGTATATATAGAGTTTCAATACAAAGGCACTCGACCATTCTAAGTATGGAGGGGTCATAATTGACCACCAACTTCATTTAGTTGCCTGATGGAGCTTCTGAGTGTGTTTTCTTTTAGTGGATGAATATGATCTTTTCAGGTGCTCTGTTGTCCTCTCAGGTGGCTGGAGTGTCGTATAGGATGAAGTTCCATAACTGTTAAATGCAGTTATCTACTCGAGCTCTGTCCTTTTCTTTCTGAGCCATACTGTTGGTTAAATAGGGTTGTTGAGGAGCAACTGCAAATGGTACTAGAAGACCTGTCACCTTCGTCCTTCGGGTGCACAGAATAGTCAAGGGATGCGAACTGCATAGCAGGTGGACGAGTCGGATGAAGGAGTAAGATTGGCTGTCGAATCAGGCAGATAGACAGCGGAGATGATTTGGCGGATGGTATCGGAAGAAGCGGGAGCGAGATGATCATGGACCGTTGGATCTCAGGTGGACAGATCTAACGGTCATCAGGCGTAGAAGGCGTGCGGATGTTATCGAGCGGGAACATGGGTCAGAGTGGTAAGCCATTTTGATCTCACCGCCGCAGGACGCTGGGAGGTAAAAGGACAATGGTGCGCTATCCCATTCAAAGTGTGACGCGTGGCAGTGGAGGAGAGAGGAAACCACTCTCCATCGCATGTTAACGTGCCATTACTTCGTGGGTGTGGGGAGAGCGGACGCCGTCCGATTGTGGTGGAGATGATCAGACGATGGAGAAATGATCGAGTAAGCTACTACGACGGGAGCTGTTAGATCAGGAAGTGGAGATCGACGGCGGAGGTTACGGATGAAGAATTTGTGAAGGCATGCAGTCGTATGGGCACGAGTTTATAAGGTATGGGTTTTAGCACTTGGGGCTTAAGAGTAAGGGACTTTTATATGATTTTTAACAACAAAGCACAGGAAATGGAGATGAAGGGAGGGTGAGAGGGGTAAAGGAGAAGGTGAGGGTAACCATTATAGGCCTTCTTCGAGCATGACCAAGGACCAAGTGTGCCTCCAGCTTTAGAAAATCAATGTTATATAGTAGAGCTAACACTGGCTCCTTCTGGGGATGAGATCCTCCCTGTGAGGTCTCAAGAATTGCAGACCAATGCCTTACCTGTGAAACTAGATCAGCAAAATTTCCTAGTGTTCCATTGGGCATGGAGTCTAATTGAGCCTATACTAAAACTGATGAAATAGAATATTTACAAATTTAAGGCCAAAGACCTTAAATAACATAAACTTTCAGAAAACACCCATTAACTAGTCCATCAAAAACTATTTCTCCTTCCATACTTCACAGCATGAAAGTATTGTTCCCTTGGATCTGAGAAATGATAAAAGGCCCTGTCCATAAAGCATCGAACTTCCCATGGTTTCCTTTCTTCTCTTTCAGTGCATCCCACTTAAGAACCAAGTCTCCAACTTGAAAATCATCTATCATTGCCCTCCTGTCAAAGGTTTCCTTGATTCTCTTTTGATGTGCTATGGATTTTTAATCTAGCTGTTCTCTAATTTGATGTGCCGCTACTAAATCAATGATCCTTTTTGCCATGTCCTCTTCCTCATTCTGCTCTTCTTGTCAGAATTTTGCCACAGGGAAGGTCAATTGAATTGGGAATACAGCCTCAGTTCCATATACCAGCTTGAATGGAGAATTCCCTATGGATTTCTTGGTGGTTACTCTGTCAGCCCGAAGTGCATATTTGAGCTTAGAATCCCAATTCTTTTTGTTGTCTTCCAACAACTTTTTAATTATCCTGATCAGGCTCTTGTTGGAAGATTCTGCTAGACCATTGCCTTGAGGGTAATATGAGGTGGAATGAACTAGCTTAATTCCCATTGAGTCACACATATCCACCAATCTTTTTCCTTGAAGGCTGCTGCATTGTTTGTGACTAATTTATGTGGACAACCAAATCGGGTGAAGATGTTCTCTGTTAAGAACTTCATGAACACATTGTGATCAGAATTTCTGGTAGGGATGGCCTCAATTCATTTAGTTAAGTAATCAGTGACCACTAAGATCCATCTGTGCTAGCCACTGGAATGTGGATTGATTTCTCCAATGAAATCCAAGCCCCACTGTTGAAAAGGGCCACTAGCATGTATGGGTTTTAAGGGCAGGGACTTCAATTGCTACTTCCCTTCAAATCTTTGGCACCTGTCACAAGATTTAAAAAATGGAAAGACGTCAGAAAATAAGGTGGGCCAATAGTACCTAGCTATGAGGATCTTGTGAGCTGTAGTTTTTCGATAGTGATGTCCTCCACATATGCTGGAATGAAACTGCTACATCACTTCCATGGGTTGTTCTTTGTCCAGAAACCTCAAAAGAATTCCAGAGGGGTCCCTCCAGTAGATCAAATTTTCATGGATGCAATATTTAGGTTCCCTGAGCTTAATAGTTCTAGCTTGGCTCGAACTAAGGCTTGGAGGAACTTCTAGCTTCAGCAAGAATTGAGCTATTGCAGAGTACCATTCACAAGAAGCTATATTTTCTGCCAATGAACGATTTTTCCCTGGTTCAGCTGTTTCTTCTGCTGCCAGACTATCTTCTGAATTTATTCGTATCATTTCATGTCCAACATTCTGCAGTTTTCTTCGGCCATTAATCTAGCAAGGCCCTGACCTTTGACCAGCTTGGTGGGCTTCAATTCTATGTTAAATTCAATAAGCTTTGCAATCCATTTAGTCCTTCTTCCATCAGCATCAGGCTACGTTAGGACATTCTTTATTGAAGCAAAGGGCACATATGCAATTATCCTGGAATGTAGAATGTAAATTCTGAAAGCTTTTAAAGATTTTATAATAGCATATTCTTGTTTCTCAATGATATCATACCTCATCTCAGCATCCCTTAAGGTTTTGCTGAAAAATGACACTGGATGCTCCGAGCCTTCCTCATTTGCTTGCATCAGAACTGCTGCAAGGGTGTCATCAGAGGAAAATGAAAATATATGGAAATCCTTGCTGTAATTTGGGTTGATTAAAGTAGGATCTTCCATAATAGCCCTTTTGATGGATTCAAAAGATTTTCTTGCTGCATCAGTCCATTTGATTTCTAACCCCTTTTTCAACATGGAGGTAATTTGTTTTACAAGTTCTGCAAAATTAGGAATAAACCTCCTTACGAAATTTATCTTGCCCAGAAAGGACTGGATATCCTTCTTTGATCTCGGGACAGACAAAGTCTATATTTCTCTTACTCTTTCTAGGTCAATTCTAACACCTGCAGCAGAAACAACATGTCCTAACAACTTGTCTTCTTCTAAAGCAAACTGTGACTTTTTAGGATTGACTGAAATCCCAAACCTTCTGCACTTCAGGAAGACTTTCTTCAAATGCTGCAAATGGTCTTGATAGTTGCTGGAGTACACTGTTATATCATCAAGGTAGACAAGGACAAACTTATCCTTCTCTCCCACAAATGCTATATCCATAGCTCTCTGAAAGGTGGCTCCAGCATTCATTAGCCCAAAAGGCATCTTGGAATACATAAAAGTTCCCCAAGGAGTGGCGAATGCAGTCTTCTCCTGGTCATCTGGGTGCACAACAACTTGATGTTGGGTTGTGTTATACTCTTTCCACATAGTTAATAGGGGGTTTGAGGGGTACCCGTAACCCCACTTTATGGGGTCCGAGGCAACGCCCTGGAAAATTTTGGTTTTGGACCCTATGTTAGGTTGGGCGGACCCACCTATCGTTTTGTGCATGATTTTCGCACATGTTTTTGGATGCGATGGTTTTCGTTCCATGGTTTTGGATGTGATGGTTTTTGGTCCATGGTATTGGATGCTTCGACATGTATAAATATGTATTGTAACATTGAAAGGAACATAATGAAAAATCAGGTTGGTAGTCCCGGTTTTGGGATCTAGGGAAAAATTTCTGTGTATATGTGTTTTATGTGTTATGCTCTAGCATTGTTTATTTTATGTGTTTTAGAATTCGTATGCAGGTAATTTCTGTACGGGGTTAAAACCTACATTTGGTATCAGAGTTGTTTTGGCTTCAAGGGGACACCTTTGTTGTTGAGGGGTTTCTCTCTGGCCTATGGTAGACCCTGTTTAGTGGGAGATCTGCGAGATCGATTCTGATGGTGAAAGAAGATGGCGAGCAGTGGAATGATAGAGATCGAGAAATTTAATGGTCAGAGTTTTGAGTTGTGGAAACTCAAGATGGAGGATCTACTGGTGGATAAAGATCAGTGGATCGCAGTAGATCCAGGTACTAAACCAATGGGAGTGTCTGATGAAGAATGGAAGAAGTTGGATCGGAAGGCAAAGAGCACAATACAATTGTGTGTCTCAGATTCAGTATTGCTGAATGTATCAGGGGAAGCTACGACGAAGGCTTTGTGGAACAAGTTAGGGACTTTGTACCAATCTAAGTCTCTGGTGAATAAACTGTTCCTGCGGAAAAAGCTGTATAACCTGAGGATGAAAGATGGAGACTCGGTTACAGAGCATTTGAATGCATTTAATACTGTGGTAAGTCAGTTATTATCTGTTGATATTAAAATTTCAGATGAAGATAAGTGCATCAGTTTGTTGTGTTCTCTACCAGACTCGTGGGATAGTCTGGTTATTGCAATAGGTAGCAATGCAACTGCTTTGCAGTTTGATGAAATAGTCTCAGCCTTGCTGACGGAGGAGATGAGACGGAAAAGTATGGACAACCAAAATGGTGATGCCTTGTCTGTACGAGGACGGTCCCAGAACAGAAACAAAAATAAGTCATCGAGTGGGAGATCTAAATCTAGAGGGAGATCTAAATCTCCAGGAAAACCTACAAAGGTGGTGTGCTGGAAATGCAGAAATGAAGGGCACTTCAGAAGGGTGTGTAAATCTAAAGCTCCTGATAAAGGAAAGGGATCTGCTGATGCTCCTTCTGCAGAGGCGAAAACCACCTCACATGAAGGTGGGGATGTGTACTTGGCTTCTTCAAGTACACATGTAGATCATGAGGCATGGTTGATTGACTCAGGTGCATCCTTTCACTTCACTCCCAGTAGAGAGTGGTTCTGCAAGTATGAGAAATATGATGGTGGTGATGTCTTCTTGGGGGATGACAGGAAGGCTAGAATCATTGGTCGTGGAAAAGTAAAGTTGAAGTTGCAAGGTGGAAGGGTTAGAACACTTCCGGGTGTTCTACATATTCCCTGCGTTGCCCAGAAAATCTGATTTCTGTAAAGCAAGGGATTGAATGCAGGTGGTAAAGGACAGTGTTCGAGAAGGATACCTACAAGATGGTTTGAGGAACACTGGTATTGATGTGGGGAGTTCGGATTGGAACTCTGTACAAGCTGCAAGGTAGACTGTTGTTGACGGGTGCAATAGTTCTATGGTTCCTGAAAATGGAGCAGAAAATCTAGTGGTCTCTAGAGAGAAGACCATGTTGTGGCATCAAAGGCTTGGACATATTGGAGAGAAGGGCCTTCGAATACTTCATGGTACAGGTATGGTAGAAGGTATGAGTAATAGCTCTCTGGATTTTGATTTCTGTGAAAATTGTGTATATGGGAAGCAGAATCGGGTGAGTTTCCCCTCTGGTGGTAAGAGGACGAAACAAATATTAGAGCTTGTGCACAGTGATGTGTTTGGACCTGTTAAAGTTCCATCACTGGGTAAGTCTGTGTACTATGTATCATTTATAGATGACTTCTCAAGGAATACATGGATATATTTCCTTAAGAAGAAATCTGAAGTCTTGACAGGTTTAAAGAATTTAAGGCTCTGGTGGAAAATCAGACAGAGAAGAAGATAAAGGTACTGAGGACAGATAATGGTGGAGAATTCTGCAGCAAGGAATTTGAAGAATTTTGTAAGAAGTGTGGTATAGCACGACAGAAGACTACTCCATATACACCTCGGCAAAATGGAGTCGCAGAAAGAATGAACAAAACGTTGATGGAAAGGGCAAGAAGCATGCTCAGTGGTGTCGGGTTAGGACAGGAATTCTGGGCAGAGGCAGTGGATACTGCATGTTACTT
>APFE031438702.1:0-25887 GCA_000404065.3 Pinus taeda | reverse complement strand
GAACCCAGTAACAAGGAAGGTTGTGTACAGTCGAGATGTGGTGTTCAGAGAGGTGAAAGATGTTATTAACATGAAGTCCAACCAAAGGAACCTGTGAAGATAGAGTTTGAACTAAAGGAGGAAGAATCAGACTCTGTAGCAGAGGAGGAATCAGAAGATGAAGAGCCACAAACTCTGGCTGTGAGAAGATCAGCTCGAAAAAGAAGGCAGCCAGAAAGGTATAGTCCATCTGCTTTCTGTTCAAACTTTGCTTTGTCTGTTACTGATGATGATCCCAAAACTGTGAAGGAAGCAGTGATTCAGAGGATGGAAAACTCTGGAAAGAGGCCATGGTTGATGAAATGGCATCTTTGCACAAAAATGAGGCTTGGGATCTGGTGGAGTTGGCGGCTGGAAGGAAACCCATTGGCAGCAAATGGGTGTTCAAGAAGAAGACAATGCAGAAGGGAAGGTGGAGAAATACAAAGCTCGGTTGGTAGCAAAAGGTTATTCCCAGGTGCCGGGAATTGATTTTGGTGATATTTTTTCTCCTGTTGCCAAGGTAACTTCTATTAGATTACTTTTATCTGTTGCTGCTGCTTTTGATTATGAGGTAGAACAGATGGATGTGAAGACAACATTTCTTCACGGGGATTTGGAAGAGGAAATCTACATGAAGCAACCTGAAGGCTTTGCGGTGAAGGGTAAGAAAGAACTGGTATGCAAGTTAAAGAAGTCTCTGTATGGGTTTAAACAGTCACCAAGGATGTGGTATCAGAAATTTGATACATTTATACGGGGACTTGGCTTCACCAGAAGCAAAGCAGATCATTGTGTGTATTTTAAATTAATTGCTGACCGTGTTATTTATCTGGTCTTGTATGTGGATGATATGTTGTTGGTTGGAAATGACAAAGAAATTATCCAAGATTTGAAGACCCAATTGTCCTCCAAATTCGACATGAAAGATCTCGGTGCTGCAAACTATATTTTGGCATGGAAATTAAAAGAGATCGGGCAAAGAGGAAGCTCTGGTTAAACCAGAGGAAGTATGTCGAGACAATATTGCAGAGGTTTAATATGAGGATAGTAAACCGGTGAAGGTTCCTATTTCTGTAGGTGTGAGGTTATCTGCTGAACAGTGTCCCAAGACACAAGAAGAGGAAGAGGACATGTCCCGTGTTCCATATGCAAGTGCAGTCGGTAGCTTGATGTATGCCATGGCCTGTACTAGACCAGACATTGCACATGCAGTGGGAGTATTGAGCAGGTTTATGTCAAAACCAGGGAAGGAGCACTGGACAACAGTGAAGCGGGTTTCAGGTATTGGCGTGGCACTAGTGATTATGGTTTGTGCTACCAAGGAAGACCAAGATTGGACAGAGTGTTGGATATACATGGCTTTGTTGATGCAGACTGGGCTAGAGATCTGATCAGAGAAGATCTACAAGTGGGTATGTGTTTAACCTATTTGGAGGTGCAGTCAGTGGATGAGTAAGAAACAATCTGTAGTGGCACTATCAACTACAGAGGCAGAATACAAGGCAGCCACTCATGCAAGCAAGGAAGCAGTTTGGTTGCAGAGATTGTGTTCAAGTATGGGGTTAGTACAGGGAGCTATAAGGATAGACTGTGACAGCCAAAGTGCAATTTCTTGGCAAAGAACCCTGCTTATCATTCAAAGACAAAGCACATTGATGTTCAGTATCACTTTGTGAGGGATATGATAGAAGACAAAAAGGTGTTGCTGGTACAGGACACTTTGGAGAATACTGCAGATCCATTGACAAAATTTGTGAGCTCTGAGAAGTTCTCTTGGTGTAGAGAAACAATGGCATTTCAGGGCTGGAAAAATGACTAAGCTCTCCTGTGGCCCCCTGTGGAAAGAAAACAACAAGTGGGAGATTGTTGGGTTGTGTTATATTCTTTCCACATAGTTAACAAGGGGTTTGAGGGGTACCCATAACCCCACTTTATGGGGTCCGGGGCAGCGCCCCGAAAAATTTTGGTTTGGGGACCCTATGTTTAGGTGGGCGGACCCACCTATCGTTTGTGCATGATTTCGCACATGTTTTTGACGCATGGTTTTCGGTCATGGTATTGGGATCGACTGGTTTTTGTCCGAGTGGTAATTGGACGTGATGGTTTTTCGGTCCATGGTATTGGATGCTTCGGCATGTATAATATGTATTGTAACATTGAAAGGAACATAATGAAAAATCAAGCTGGTAGTCTCGGTTTTGAGATCCAGTGGGAAATCTCTGTGTATATGTGTTTTATGTGTTATGCTCTCGCATTTTTATTTTTCCTGTGATTTAGAATTCGTATGCAAGTAATTTTTGTACGGAGTTAAAACCTACACTTGATTATACCTTGAAAATCCATCCAGGAAAGACATCACTTTGGCTCCTGAGACCTTCTGCAGCAAATGCTCCATCTTGGGTAGAGGATAATTGTCTTTCTTAGAGCATTTGTTTAAGTTTATAAAATCAAAGCAAAGCCTGATTTATCCACTTTTCTTCCTTACCACTACCAAATTGGCTACCCATTTTGAATATCTGAGAGGGACTATGATTTTGGCAGCCAGTAACTTCTTGATTTCCTTTTTAATTAGAGGGAGCAAAGGATTTATTGGTCTCAGCTTCTACTTAAAAGGGATGGTGTCTTTCTCTAAAGGGATTTTATGCTGGATGATCTTTTTGTTATATGTTTTCAGGTCACTATATTCCTAGGCAAAACATCAGCAAACTGCTTCATTAAATTGTAGTACTCAAAACTTTGGGCAGCAGATAGATGAGTGGATAAATTTATATATCTTGGATGATCTGGACTCCCTATATTATGCCTATGGACTGTAGATTGGTTTTATTTTTGGGTAGCCTTATAAGGCACATCATTCTGGTCAAACAACTCCTCTAAAGGAACTAGGCCTTTAGGTATATGATTGCTGGGTAATTGGATAATGCTATTTTTGCCAATTTCGTTTCTAAGTTGGGACTGGGGATTGTCTTCCAAGGCTTCATTCTTTTGATCAACTTTCATTTCGAGGAATTCATCAATGACTTGAAGAAATCTATTTACTTCATCATCATCTTCAAAAATTTTCCAATGCTGGACATTATCAGGCAAGGATGGTCTATATTTCATCTGAACTTCATAAACTAGATTGGGAGGCATGGGAGGAATAAACATGCTAGCAGACACAACAAGGAAATCAACACGCTGATTTTTAACTCTAGGGATGTATGAGATACAAAAATTATCAAAAGAATCTTTGAGTCTCCATACCTCATCTCTATATGCTTTCAGCCTTGGATGTTTTGCTTAAAACGTTTTGTTCACTTGCTGAATGATGAGATCAGCATCTCCAAACACCTTTATGTTTCCGATTCCTCTGTCTTTAGCTGTGTTAAGGCCCAATATCAGAGCCTCATACTCTGCTATATTTTTGGTGACTTGGAAAGCCAGCCTAAAAGACAGATGTGTGCTCTCTTGTTTTGGAGATATCAGCACCACCCCTGCTCTTGCAGTCTCCTTGGAACATTCTCCATCAAAGAACATTTCCCAAACCTGACTTCTTTGCTCTCCCTTGGCCTAGACTATTGGTTTCTTGAGCTACAATGAGGTCTTCTGGGATTCTTCAATTTGGAGGATACATGCTCCAAAATCAGTGTCCACGGCATAAAGGGGATGATTCGAAGGATTGTTCTCATCACTAATGATGTAGGCCAGTTGTGCTTCTCTGTATAATCTCCTGCTTTCCCCTCCAAAAACTGGGACAGTGGCAAAAGATAAATCATTTTTTAATGTCCCACCTAGTCTCTTAATCCACCCTTTGGACAACAGCATGCCAAACTTAGGTGGAACATCTGCCACCACAATATCCATCATCATGCTCTTCATGGGCAACTGAGTTAGGGTAATAGCTAGGTCTTTGATTAATCCTAGGCATTTTACCTTTCTTGAACCAAATGAGAATAGATCATGATATGGTCTAGTGATATCAAGGCCTAACTCTTCCATGACAGCTTTGGGCATCAGATTGTGGCTGGCCCCTGTATCCAGCAGACAATTATGGAGGGTTTTGTCATGAATGGTCAAGGAGACATAGAATGATGGGGAGCTATTATCAGCAGGTTCAGTCATTGGGCGAAGCACAACTGTAGGCTTATCATCTTGAAAATTTACATAGTCAGTGGAGGCTTGTGTGGATTTTAGCTCAAGAGCATCAAGGATAGGCTTTCTAAAAACTTCACTCTTTGCAAGTTCTATCAAAGGCACAGATATTTTTAACTTCTGGACTTCTGATTCAATGCTGAAAGGGGAAGGGGACTTGCCAGGACCTCTTACCTCTTGAGTTGGTGCTTTGAGGATCACTGGATCAGCTGCTAGTCTTTTCTGTCGAATGTTCTGTTGCTCTGTTGGGACAACAACTCTTTGGGTGGGATTCTCCTTGACATGGTTTTCTTTTGACCTCAGATTATATCTTTGATGCTCATCAGTCTGCAGAATAGCCTCTCTGTCCCACCTTTGACTGGTTTGGTCCTGTAGTAATGATTTTTCATAGGCAACCAATGTCAAAAAGGCAACACTACCTTTATCTTCCATGCAGTGAATATCATCCTCTTCTTCAAACTGCTCCTCCTCCACGACTAAATTTTGGGAAGGAGCCTTAACTCTTTGCTCATCATTTGCTTCTTTACCCTTTTGAATGATCTGCAATTGTTCATTTTCTCTTCTGAATGGATTTGGGTTTCTTGGAGCAAATGTGTTTGGAAACCTTGCCTTTCCAGAGCTATGCTCAACCTTCAGCTTATATATCTCAGCAGCCAATGACTCTATCATTTTAGTCATCTTGTCTAATTTAGGTTTTGAAGATGAAGCAGAGGAAGAAGAAGCCTCACCTCCCTGCCTCCTTCTATCAGCATGACTTTTGAGCTTTTCTGTAGCTATGATATTCGATTCCACCTCTAGGGCTGCATCTTGCATTTCAGCTAGAGTGGCACATCTTATTTCTCTCAAAAGTAGGCAAAAATCAGAGTCAAAAGCATTGGCATAGGTGAGTTTGGCAGAGGTTGGGGTAGGCTTTACTTCAGCTGGTATCTTACTATACATACGGTTAAATCTTTTATTAAAATCAGGCAATGATTCCCCATTCTCCCTCTTGAGGTTCCCAAACTCGGTATGGTAATAGAGTAGGTCTTTCTTATCTCCCCAATGCTTCAGAAATACATCATCTAATGCTTCAATGTCTGCTATGAACCTAGGGTTCAATTCTATGAACCACTTTCTAGCCTCTCCAGCAAGGCTCTGGACAAACACTCTCATCCACACATCATCTTCATTGATATCTAGGTTATCAGCATAGCTATAAAAAGACTTGAGGTGTTCTTCAGCTGTTATTCCCTCTGTACCAGTAAACTTGGGCATGTATTTCTGATACTCTCTTGCAGGCATGGCATTTAAATAAACAGGCAAGACCAAGGGTCCATACCTAGCAGCTATAGTTCTTTCCATCTTTGTGGGAGCTTGTTGGCCTGCCGTGGCTGCGATAGGTGGAAGGATACTGGCGGTTTGAATGGTATGGAGCAATGAAATAGATGACAGAGACAAAGGAATATGATGAACTGTATGGGAGATTTTATTTGGACTGAGATCCAAAGTGGAACTAAATGAACAAGGAGCTTTATGAATCTCTATGGGTATTTCTTCACTAACAATGATGGGCTCTATATCTTCAAACTGTGTATTCTCAGCTATAATCTTCTCTTGCAGAGATACATAAGATTTTTTGGGCTTACTTGATCCTGATGCTCCTTTCTGTGATGTTTTCCCCTACTTGACAATCTTCTCAGGGTCAAGCACTGGGTCAACTGGTGATTTCTGAGGATTTCTCCGAGTATGTCTCACAAACTAAGCCAGAACTGTAATGTGGAGTCGCCAAATGTTGGTCCTCCAGTAGAGTTTCCAGATAGATGATTACAACCAGAAATGTGTCCAAACTTTGTCTATCATCAAATCTAGAGCTGTGTCGTTTTCCTAGGGAAGCTGAGCTTCAATCTCCTCTCCCCGGAAATGGCGCCAATTAATGTTATCAACCCAAGAAACTCTCTTAGGTTGTAGCTCGGAGATTCTCGAGAACATATAAAGTCAACTTATTGTTGCAAATGGATGAATGGAAGAAATGATGCTTGTTCAAGCCAGATAACCAATTCTAATTTTTTTAACTCTAGACATGCGTGAACACCCCTAGACTACAAGGATTTAGATCACCAATTACTCACTGTTTGAGGGTTGGGTTAATATGGAGAATACTAACCACACCAATAGATGCACAAGACCATGTGATGGCCAGCTGCAACCAGTAATGAAGTTTGAAAATCTAATTCCCTAATGCACAGACACGATGACAGCTCTCTGGCACTAAGTGAAAAGAAACCTGAATAACTAACTCACTGTTACATACAAGACTTTAACACAGAGATAGGATGACAACTATTCTAATGCTAAACATCAAGAGTTCAGGAATACAACATATCAGGCACAACTTGGAAAAGAAGATAAATGGAAAGTGAGCAATTAACAATAAAAGAAGCTTGTATTAGCTGAAAATGAAGATGAGACGCTGCAAGTGCAAAAATAGTTACAGACTCCAGAAGTTGAACCTTACATCAAAACATCAACCATCAACCCTGATTACATCTTGTTTCTGGGTATATATAGAGTTTCAATATAAAGACACTCAGCCATTCTAAGTATGGAGGGGTCATAATTGACCACCAACTACATTTAGTTGCCTGACGGAGCTTCTAAGTGCGTTGGCTTGCCGTAGTGGATGAATTTGATCTTTTCAGGTGCTCTGTTGTCCTCTCAGGTGGCTGGAGTGTCGTATAGGATGAAGTTCCATAACTGTTAAATGCAGTTATTTGCTCAAGCTCTATCCTTTTCTTTCTTGGCCATACTGTTGGTTAAATAGGGTTGTTGAGGAGCAACTGCAAATGGTACTGGAAGACCTATCACCTTCGTTCTTCGGGTGCACGGAACAGTCAAGGGACGCAGACTGCATAGCGGGTGGACGAGTTGGATGAAGGAGTAAGATTGGTTGTCGCATCAAGCGGATAGACGAAAAATATGATTTGGTAGAGGGTATCGGAAGAAGCGAGAGTGGGATGATCGTGGGCCGTTGGATCTCCGGTGGACAGATCTAACGGTCATCAGGCGTAGAAGGCATGCAGATGTTATCGGGCGAGAACGTGGGTCAGAGTGGTAAGCGGTTTTGATCGCACTGCCGTAGGACGTTGGGTGGTAAAAGGACAATGGTGCGATCCCATTCAAAGTGTGATGCGTGGCGGCAGAGGAGAGAGGAAACCACTCTGCATCGCACATTAACGTGTTGTTACTTCGCAGGCGTGGGGAGAGCAGACGCCGTCCAATCGTGGCGGAGATGATCGGACGGTGGAGAAACGATCGAGTAAGCTACTGCGACGGGAGTCATTAGATTAGGAAGTGGAGATCAACGACGGAGCTTACAGATGAATAATTTGTGAAGGCATGTAGTTGTATGGGCGCGGGTTTACGGGGTATGGGTTTTAGCGCTCAGGGCTTAAGAGCAAGGGACTTTTATATGATTTTTAACTGCAAAGCACGAGAAATGGAGATGAAGGGAGTGAGAGAGGTAAAGGAGAAGGTGAGGGTAACTATTATAGGCTTTCTTCGAGCACGACCAAGGACCAAGTGTGCCTCCAGCTTTAGAAAATCAATGTTATATAGTAGAGCTAACAGCTCCAACCACTGTTCTTTAGACACTCACGTATTTCTATTCTCTTGCGCCGCGAACTCATGAATATTCTTGTACAACCACTCTTCAATTTCTTTCTTCGTTGGATTCCAGTGGCATGACATCAGACATCCTTTATGCAAATCCCGGTCCCGGCAACGGAACCATTTGTTGGCTTGTGTGGGCCTAACCCAGGTTCAGAGGTGATTTAGCCAAGTAAATCCCTATACTACTGGCCCTTTCGACAATAGTCCGCGGAGCGTGGACTGAGGTCTCACCCGAAGTAGTATGGGAGGGTGCTAGAACCAGGTTTCCGCACCTTGGGGATGTCTAATGCACTTCTGGAGGCGCGCTGTCTAACCCGTCGCTACGCGCACCTGCTATCCCTTCGCAACTCGCGATGCTACTTCTGCGCAGCCCTAGTTAGGGTGCAACCCGTATAATACACAAGTTCCTTGCTATTTAATCTGTTATTATCTGATTACTTAACTTGTTTATGTACAACTAATGATTATTACAACATATTCATCAATCATATCAGTGCGCGCGATAAATAAAACAGTATGAACGTAAATAAGGAAATGCATAGTAGATACAGAGAAATATGAATCAACTTCACTTTATTAATCTTCAACCTAGATTACAGACTCGACACCTCCCTACACACTCAGCTGCAGGGGTCCGCGCACTCAGCTGTGGACTCTACTAGGCCTCTACGCACTTAGCTGCAGAGCCTCTTCCTACTACTACGGCCCAATACACTTAGAATCCTACTATAAGCTTGAACCATTCATACTCTTCTCTTTTATTCCTTAGCTATTTTTACAACTTAGAGCCTCGCTCTATTTATACAATCCCATGGTCCATGGACCATGGGTAGGCTGACATGACTTTAAATTACATTACAATAATTTTGGGCGGACAGCCCTATGACTTAACCTATACTTCGCGCTCCATGCCCACAATTCGCAGAGTCTTACAAAAACTTTGACCAAAACTTGGGCTTTGAGCCCCAAAACATGTTGTGGGGGATTCCATGCCAAACATGCAGAACTAGCAATGGCAGTGTTAGCAGCAGATGCGAAGGGACTTGTAGTATAGATGCAGTAGTGGCAGTGGTAGTGACATGGGAAGCAATATAGTAGTAGCAACAACACATTATTGGTGGTAGCAACAGTGTGGAAAGGAGACGCTTCAAAGAGAGAGAAGCATGCAGTTGAACATTGTTCCTAGAGCACATTCCTCACTAACAAGGAGTGTTATTTTTTCGTAGCATCGGATGTGATATAGCCATGTAAATTGGTGGAGAGGCTAAGGCGCATGAGTTATAAAGAACCTAGAAACCGTTTGGTGAAATTCCACCTGGATTGAGTTTTATTAAAATAATTATTATTTTTAATGGGGTTCCTAAGTTTGAACTTAGGAAAATTAAAGTATTAATGGGTATTAATCAAAATATGGGTGAGAATGTTCTAGAAAGTAGATCAAGTCAAGTTTTGATCTTAGCCATTGATTAGAGACTTAATCTCGGTTGCTAAAGTCTCAACGAGAAAAGTATAAGGAGGCTTGGGGTTCATTTAGAAACACACACAGAGAGAACATTAATCTGGAGTTCGATTTCTGGGGCTAGGAAGCTGAGAAATTTGAACTGAGTGATTAGTTGCAATAGAGGGGCATGGATAGTTTGGGAGTACTGATAGAGAGGTGGAGAGAAGCTACTAGAGGCAACGCAGCAAATAAGAGGACTAACACTGGGCCAATCTAGGCCCATGCAGGCCTGATGCAGAGCTAGAAGGGCCAGCGCAGAAGTAGAAGCTGCCCTCCACACAGAAATACAGAACTGCCAAAACAACCGAGAAGGTTGATGCAGTAGGAAGAAGAGACAACACAGAGTTGACGCAGATCCTGTAAGGTTGAGGCAGGGCCTACACAGGGCCAGCGCAGAAGTAGCCGGGGTTAGCCAGCTTTTGCTATCGAATCAACCAGAATTTGTTGGGTGAAGTGAGGTAAAAATCACTCAGTTTTTCTACCATTGTATTTTCTCTGTCATTGGTTTTCCAGGAGGGAAACCAACATTGTATTCAGAATTACTTCTTAATAATAGAAAAACCTCATAGTTGTTGCACCGATTTTCCCGCATTGGGTTTTTCCAGGGACTATTTTGTCCAAAAATAACTGTGTCCTATGTATCTTGTTCTTTGCTCAGTTTTCTGTTTCATGTAATCAAATTTAAAGTAGTGTAGGCTGCAAAAGTAATTTACTTCAATATTTAGAAAATAAATTGATAATGTATATCAAAATCAAGTACGAGAAGTAAATTTTGTTTTGTTGCAGTAGAGGTTCCTTGAGTGTAGGAATTTTCAAATTGGGAACCCCTCTGACTTGGTGGTTACATTGATAATTTTAAAGGAGATAAGGAGTTGTAAGGCATATAATGACATAATCATTCCGTCATAGGAAAAGTTAGCAGAGGTGAATATAATAATACTTCTGATCTTGTCGGATTTGCAGTGACAAGACCACTACAGATCAGTCATGAGGAGGAAGATAAAATTAATGGGGCATACAGTAGTAGATAGCATGGTGGTCGTCGATCAAATAGATATGATACAATTAGAGATGGACGATTGTTGGACACTCTGGAGAGGAGAAGGGATAGACACAGGTATTATTCTAGTTCTCATTGAGATAAGCACTATGATCATCATCGGTATCAACCTTATAACATGAGTGATAGGGGGTATTCGCCAGATGAATTTAAGAAATCGAAGCCACTTACTTTTGATGGGGAAATGAATAAACCACGGGATGCAAAGGCATGGTTTCTTGGCATGAGGAATTTCTTCAGGTTGCATGATTATTCATAGATAATGAAAACTAGAGTAGATACCTTCAATCTCAAAGGTAAAGCGAACATCTAGTGGGAAGATGTGAAGAATGTCAGGTGTATTCATGAGGAAGATTTGTCTTGGAGTGAGTTTGAGCAGCTGTTTAAGAAGAAATACTTGTCAGAAAGGTAGTTTGATGATAGGGAAAAATAATTTTATGAACTAAAGATGGGTTCCATGACAGATGATGAGTACACTAGCAGATTCTCAAAGTTGCTAAGGTATGTGCCTTATCTTACTGAGGAAAAGGCCAAGATTCAAAGGTTCATTAGTGGATTATCGGTTGCATTCAAAGATAGGATCGAGTTCGATGAGCCTATATAATTGGAGGAGGCCATTCGAAAGCTAAGACATTTCTATGAACAATCAAAGCGCAAAACTGAGACTAAGTCATACTGGAGGGGTGATGTAAAGAACAAAGGTAAATGTGATAAAAAGCGAGCAAGGCCACATAGTACAAATAACAAGGAGAATGTGGCACCACCTAAGAAGTTCAATGGATAAAATAGAGGACAGGGACATTGACCTCAAGAGCAGAGTAAGGAGCCCATGCGTTGTTGGACTTGTGGCAAATATCACCTTAGGAGAGATTGTTCGCAACATAAGAGTGGTAGACCTCAGATATATAGTGCACAAGAGGCACAGACTGTTGGAGATGTAGGCCAAAGTATTCCTCGTATCTATGCATTTGTGGACAACAGGAAGGCTGAACACCATGTATCTATCATTGAGATGGAAGGTAAGCTCTGTGATCAAGTTATTTCTATTTTGATTGACCCTGGATCTAATTATAGCTATGTTAGTCCTGACTTGGTGGATAAGTGTGGGTTGAATAAGGAATTGAATGCAGAGTCTTCGTTAGTGCAGTTGTCTACAAGTATGAAGAAGCAATTTCATCATTGGGTAAGAGCTTGTGCATTTGATTTGAATGGTATGCCTACCACAACACATTTGAATATATTACTGTTGGGTTCATACAATATTTTATTGGTCATGGATTGGTTGTATTTACATAGAACCAAGGTTGACTGCCATGACAAAGCTATTGGGTGTGTTGATGACAATGGAGAACCAAGAGTTTTGCAAGGTAAGAATAAATCCACATAAGTTAGGATGGTGATAGCTATGCAAGAAAAGCGTAGCCACAGGGAAGGATGAAAGTTATTTGCAGTACATATTTCTAGTTGATAAGGGTAAGGAGGTCGAGGGTGCAGGTGTGTTGAATAAGTACCTGGTTTTACAACAGTTCAGGGATGTATTTCCTAAGGACATTACAGAATTTCCACCTCATAGGGAGGTAGAATTTTCTATTGAGTTAGTGCCAAGGGTAGCTCCAACATCGAAAACACCTTACAGGATGAGCACACCTGAGTTGGTTGAGTTAAAATTGCAGTTGAAGGAGATGTTGGAAAAGGGATACATTAGGCTAAGTGTATCACCTTAGGGTGCACTGATTTTGTTTGTGAGGAGGAAAGATGGTACCTGTTAGCCCTGATATGCAGTGCTGTCATTTCAAAGGATGAGGAAAGGAGATGGTCTGCTTTGTTGTCCTAAAGAGGGCCCCACAGGGGCATTAACCCACTTTCCTCACTCTTCCACTTACATTTCATTTCTCTCGTTTCTTAACCCAACCCTTAAATCTCGACGAAACCCTCTTCTGCCTAAGCAAATTAACCTAAAACCCCCCGCAAAACCTTACCTTTCCACCATACGCACCATCTACACATTTCCTGAGGACGTCCCGTGCCTTCGTGTCCCTCCGCTGTTGATCTTCCCCCTCCGATCCGATGGCTCACGTCTCACCTGATCAATGAAACATGCCCGATCGTTCCCCACTGTTAGATCACCCCCGCTAGATCTAACAGCCCTCACTCATATTGCACGGGAAACTAGCAAGAGGAATACCCGCCCGATAAAGGTGGTCTTTCTCTCTCTTCCGCTGTGACATGTCGCCCACTGAATGGAATTGGGCGGACTCCGCCATTTACCACTTACCACCAGACGAGCGCCCAATAGAAACCATAACTGCCTGAGCCAAACCACCCCCCAGGTGTTATCGTCCGCACACCTCCTCCACCCGATAACCATCCAATCTACTCACCTTCCAGATCTAACGACCCAGACATGTTTCGCTCCCACCATGACCTCAAGCCTCCTGTACACGATCTCCACCATGTAGTACCCTCGATCCAATAGCCCTCATTCACAACCTCTCCCGATCATCCTCTATCTCTCTGTTACTTCTCTGTCCGTCCGATTTGGCATGTCCGTCCACCCATGCACCTCATACTCCACTCCCTATCTATTACCTGATGGAGAAGGTGTTCGACTCTGTTAGTCTGATGATAGTCTGACCGTTGAACCGAATTAACAAAAATCGTGGCCGAAGGAGGAAGGACACAACATGACCCAAAAAACGGAATTAAACAGTCATGGAGCTCCACTGTCATAATTAAGCCAACTACCTAACAAGGTAGCGCAGTACCAAAATTGATTAATGTTTTTGTGATGGAAAAGATATTGCATCCTGGAACAAAATCAAACAGATAATGATAGTAGGTGGTCAATTAAGACATCTCCAGCCCTAAAACGGCTAAGGATCATTGTAAAGAAAAACTATAAATAGCCGAAAGCAAGATGTAATCAAGGTTCAACTTCTGGAGACTGCAGATATTCTGTTACTTGCAGTGTCTCATCTTCATTTTTAGTAATACAAGCTTATTTTATTATTACATGCTCGATGTCCATTTCCCCTCTTATTCCAAAATTGCAGCTGGATTGGTTTATTCACACTTTCTCCTATGTCTAATGCTAGATAACTGTCATCGTATCTCTGCATTGGTGAATTGGATCTGCTATTGAATAGGTCATCTATGTTTCTTCTGTATCTAATGCTAGATAATTGTCATCTTATCTCTGTTTAGATAGATTAGATTTACAAGTTTCATTCACCGGCTGCAGCTGGCCATCATATGTTGTGTATGCATCTGCTGGTGTGGTTGGTATTCTTTATTTATTCACTTAATCTGCAAACTATTGAGCATTAGTGGTCTAAAGCCTTGTAGGTTGCGAGTGTTCATGCATGTCTAGAGTGAAAATAGAGTTGAAGTGGTTAGCTGACTTGAACCAAACCATCATCCATTCCAATAGTTCCTAGAACAATATTGAAGATTATATGTTACCAGGCATCTCCGAGCTACAACCTAGGAGAGTTTCCTAGAGTGATAACATAATTGGCACCATTTTCGGGGAGAGGAGATTGAAGCTCAGCTTCCCTGGGAGACGACACAGATCCAACTTTGATGACAGACAAAGTCTAGACACATTTTTGGTTGTAATCATCTATCTGGCGACTCCACATCATAGTTCTAGCTCAGTTTGTTAGGCATACTCGGAGAAATCCTCAGAATTCACCAACTGACCCAGTACCTGACCCTTAAAAGATCATCAAAGAAAGAAAGGTATCACAGAAAGGAGCATCAGGATCAGGTAAATCTAAACAATCCCCTATATCTTTGCAAGAAAGCTTGTAATAGAACGAATACATGTTGAGAGTATAGCCTCTAACACTGGCAATGAAGAAAAACTTTCAGAGATTAATAAAGCTCCTTATTCTTTAGGTTCTCCTCTCAATTTAAGCCTGAAGGAAACCTAACCTCCTATCCCTCATATTCCTTTAGTCCTGTCAGCCACTCCTCAGCTCTCTATCATTCAAACTGCCAGTACTCTTCAATCCACCACAGCCATGGCAGGTCCACAACCACTCACCGAAATGGAAAGATCATAGCTGCTAGGTATGGACCTCTAGTACTGCCCACTCCTTTGAATGCAATGCCTATTGGAGAATATCAGAAATACATGCCTAAGTTCACTGTGATTGAATGGGTTACTGCTGAAGAACATCTTAAGTCCTTTTATAGCTATATCGATAATATAGACATTAGTGAAGATGATGTGTGGATGAGAGTATTTGTCCAAAGCCTAGATGGAGAGGCAAGAAAATGGTTCAGAGAATTGACCCCTAGATCTATAACAGATATTGAGGCCTTAGATGATGTGTTCCTGAAGCATTGGGGGATAAGAAAGATCTGCTCTACTATCATACCGAGTTTGGGAACTTGAAAAGGGAAAAGGGGGAGTCACTTTCTGATTTTAATAAAAGGTTTAACTGCATGTACAGCAAGATACCAGCGGAAGTGAAACCCACCCCTACCTTTGCTAAGCTCACCTGTGCCAATGCCTTCAATTCTGACTTCTGCCTGCAGTTGAGGGAGAGAAGATGTGCTTCTTTGGCTGAAATATAGGATGTAGCCTTAGAAGTAGAGTTCAACATCATGGCTACAGAGAAACTCAAGGGACATGTTGACTGAAGGAGACAGAGTGGTGAATCTTCTTTGTCTTCAGACCCTAAGATATATAAAATGACCAATATGATAGAGTCACTAGCCTTTGAAATCTCCAAATTAAAGGTTGAGCAGTACCCAGGGAAAAGAAGAGCCCCTAGTACCTTTGCACCTAGGAATCCCAATCCATATAGAAGAGCAAATGAGCAGTTGCAGATTATGCAAAGGAGCAAAGATGCCAATGAAGACCAAAGGGTGAAGACCACTTTTTAGGATGTAGTCATGGAAGAGGAACAATTTGATGAAGATGATGAGATCAATTGCATGGAAGACAAAGGAAATGCTTCCTTCTCAACCTTGGATGCCTATGAAGAGTCGTTATTTAAGGACCAGACCAGCCAAGAATGGGATGGTGGGGTTGTTCTACAAACCGAAGATCAGCAAAGATATAATCTGAGGTCGAAAATGAACAGTGCCAAGGAAACCCCTGTTCAAAGAGTTTTTGTCCCTACAATGCAGCAAACTAACAAGCAAAAACAACCAACAGCTGATCCCATCATTGTCAAAGCTCCAGCTCAAGAGGTAAGAGGCCCCAACAAGTCCCCTTCTCCTTTTAGTTTTGAATCAGAAATCCAGAAGCTTAAAATATCTATACCACTGGTGGAACTAGTGAAGAATGAAGCCTTTAAGAGACCCATCCTTGAAGCCCTTGAGCTTAAGGCCACACAGGCATCAAACGACTATGTGAATTTACAAGATGACAAACCTGCAGTTGTTCTTAGCCCAATGACTGAACCTTCTAATGATAATTCCCCATCATTCTATGTCTCCTTGACTATTCATGACAAAATCCTCCACAATTGTCTGCTGGACACAAGTGCCAGCCATAATCTAATGCCCAAGGCTGTCATGGATGAGTTTGGACTTGACATCACTAGGCCTTATCATGACTTATTTTCTTTTGATTTGAGTAAGGTGAAATGCTTGGGGCTAATCAAATACCTAGCTATCACCTTGGCTCAACTGCCAATGAAGAGCATGATGATGGATATACTGGTAGCAAATGTGCCCCCAAAGTTTGGCATGCTTCTTTCCAGGGGATGGATTAAAAGATTGGGTGGAACATTACAAAACGATCTGTCCTATGCTATGTCCCAGTTTTTGGAGGTGGCAGTAGGAGATTATATAGGGAAGCTCAGTTAGCTTATATTGTCGGTGATGAGAAGCGTTCCGCTAACCATCCCATCTATGCTGTTGACACTAATTTTGGAACCTGTATTCTCCAAATACAAGAATCCCAGTTGGCCTCCATGCAGCGCCGGAAACCAGTTTGTCAGATCATAGAGGAAGAAAGTCCACAAAATTGGGACATCTTCTTTGATGGAGCTTGCTCTAGGGAAGCTGCAGGAGTAGGTGTAGTTCTGATATCTCCCACACAAGATTGCATACACTTATCTTTCAAGCTGAATTTTCAAGTCACAAATAATATAGCAGAATACAAGGCTTTGATCTTAGGATTGAATGCTGCTAAAGAAATGGGCATCAAACATCTAAAGGTGTTTGGAGATGCAAAACTTATTATTCAACAAGTGAATAAGACATTCCAGGCGAGGCATCCCAGGTTGAAAGCATACAGAGATGAGGTATGAAAGCTCAAGGATTCATTCAATAGCTTTAGTATTTCATACATCCCAAGGGCTAAGAATCAGCTTGTTGATTCCCTTGTTGTGTCTGCTAGTATGTGTGTTCCTCCTTTACCCCCTAGATTGACTTATGAAGTCCAAGTAAAATACAGACCGTCATTGCCTGATAATGTCAAGTATTGGAAAGTCTTTGAAGATGATGATGATATCAATAGGTTTCTACAAGTCATTAATGAATTCTTTGAAATGGAAATTGATCAAGAGAATGAAGCCATGGAGGAATTCCATCAGTCCCAGTTGAGAAACAAAATTGATCAAGAAAGTATCGCTCAACTGCCTAGTAACCATATGCCCAAAGGGCTGGTGCCTCTAGGGAAGCTCTTTGATCATAATGATGTGCCTTATAAGCCTGCCCAAAAAGAGAATGAGTCTGAATTCCATAGACATAATATAGGGAGTTAAGATCATCCAAACTACATAAATATATCCACCCACTTGTCTGTTGCCCAAAGTTCTGAATATTGCACCCTGATGAAGCAATTTGCTGATGTCTTTGCTTGGGAATACAATGAACTTAAGACTTATGAAAAAAACATCATCCATCACAAGATTCCACTGGAGAAGGACACCATCCCTTTAAAGCAGAATCTGAGACCTATCCGCCCTATTTTACTACCTTTGATTGAAAAGGAAATTAAGAAACTGTTGGTTGCCAAGATCATAGTCCCCCTAAGGTATTCAAAATGGATAGCTAACTTGGTGGTTGTAAGGAAGAAAAATGGAGAAATCAGGTTGTGTGTTGACTTCAGAAATATGAACAAGTGCTCTAAGAAAGACAACTACCCCCTGCCCATGATGGAACATTTGCTGCAAAAAATTTCAGGGGCTAGAGTCATGTCTTTCTTAGACAGTTTCTCAGGTTACAATCAGGTTGCTATACACCTAGAAGATCAAGAGAAGACTGCCTTCACCACTCCTTGGGGCACTTTCATGTATTCCAAGATGCCTTTTGGATTGATGAATGTCGGGGCTACTTTTCAGAGGGCCATGGACATAGCCTTTGTGGGAGAAGAGGACAAGTTTGTCCTTATTTACCTTGATGACATAGCAGTTTTCTCTAGCAGTCACGAGGATCATTTACAACATTGGAGGAAGGTGTTCCTTAAGTGCAGAAGGTTTGGAATCTCAGTAAATCCTAAGAAGTCACAATTTCCCTAGAAGAAGGCAAATTTTTAGGACATATTTTTTTTGCTGCAGGTGTCAAAATTAATCGGAAAGGGTCCAAGCAATATAGACATTGTCAATCCCAAGGTCAAAAAAGGACATTCAATCTTTTTTGGGCAAGATTAACTTTGTGAGGAGGTTTATCCCAATTTTTGTAGAACTGGTGAAGCACATCACTTCCATGCTAAAGAAGGGGTCAGAGATAAAATGCATGGAGGCTGCAAGAAGATCGTTCGAAGCCATCAAAAGTTCTATCATGGAAGCTCCCACCTTGGTTAGCCCAGATTACACCAAGGAGTTTTATATTTTCTCTTTCGCTTCTTATGATACACTTGTAGCAGTCTTGTTACAGAAAAATGATGAAGGTATAGAACACCTAGTGGCCTTCTTCAGCAAAACTTTGAGGGACGTTGAATTAAGGTATGACCTCATCAAAAAATAGGCATATGCCCTCATAAAGTCTTTAAAGGCATTCCAAATTTACATTCTTCACTCAAAAGTGATTGCCTATGTACCTTCAGCTTCAATAAAGGATGTCCTAACACAGCCTGATGCTGATGGAAGAAGGGCCAAATGGATTGCAAAGCTCATAGAGTTCAGCATAGAGATAAAGCCCACCAAGCTAGTCAAAGGAAAAGGTCTGGCTCAGCTTATGGCTGAGGAAAATTGCAGTCTGCTGGACATAAATTGCATAGGTGCAAATTCAGGTGTTGAATAGGCAAGGGAAGCAACAGAAGAACAAGGGTAGAACCAGTCATTGGCTGAGAATTTGGCTACTTGTGAGTGGTATTCTAGTATATCTCATTTCTAGGGCTCAGCTCAAGTCAGGCTAGGACCATCAAGCTTAGAGCAACCAAGTTCTATATTAATAAGAACCTGCTTTATTGGAAGGATCCATCTTGAATCCTCTTGAGATGCCTAGAAAAGGAACAATCTGTGGAAGTCATGCACCAGTTTCATTCTAGGATCTGTGGAGGGCATCATTATTGGAAAACCATAGCCCATAAGATCCTAAGGGTTGGGTATTATTGGCCTACTCTATTCTGTGATGTATTTTCATTTGTGAAGTCTTGTGACAAATGCCAGAGGTTTGCAGGAAGACAACAGCTGAAATCTTTGCCCTTGAAGCCAATACACACCAATGGTCCCTTCCAGCAGTGGGGTTTAGATTTCATAGGGGAGATTAATCCACATTCTAGTGGCCAACACCGGTGGATCATAATAGCCACTAACTATTTTACCAAATGGATTGAAGACATACCCACAAGAAGGTTGATCACAAAGTTGTCATGAAGTTCTTAACTGAGAATAATTTTACCAGATTTGGCTGCCCAACCAAGATAGCTACTGATAATGGAACAGATTTCAGGGCAAGGGAATTGATGGACCTGTGTGAATCAATGGGCATTAAACTAGTGCGTTCTACCTCATATTATCCTCAGGGCAACAACCTGGCAGAATCATCCAATAAAATCTTGGTAAGGATAACCAGAAAGCTACTGGAGGACAACAAACGGAACTGGGATTCCAAGCTGAAGTTTACATTGTGGGCTAACAGAGTTACCACCAAGAAATCCATTAGGAACTCTCCATTCAAGCTGGTGTATGGTACTGAGGCTTTGTTTCCAATCCAGTTGACCCTCCCTGTGGCCAAATTCTTACAAGAAGAGCAGGATGGAGAAAATGACATGGTAAGAAGAATGAGCAACTTGGTCGAATTACATCAGAATAGAGAACAACTGATTGAAAATTCAACAATGCATCAAAAGAGGATCAAGGAAGCCTTTGATAAAAAAGAAAAGATGGACAGTTTCTAGGTTGGTGACTGGGTTCTCAAGTGGGATGCATTGAAGGAAAAGAAGGGCAACCATGGTAAATTTGATACCTTATGGACTGGACCATTTATCATTTCTCAAGTTTGGATGAACAACACTTTCATTCTGCAAAATTTAGAGGGGGAAGGTGTTGTTTATGTCCCAATCAATGGGCGGTTTTTGAAACGTTATTTCGTTTAAGGCTTTAAAGCCGTAGTGTTGTAAATAGGTTTTTCAATTTTATTTCATGCTAAATAGACTCCATCCCCAATGGAACAATAAGAGGAATTTTTTTATTTTTGGTCTCGCTGAAAAGGCAATGGTCTACAGTTCTTGAAACCTCACAGGGAGGCTTTCATCCCCAGAACGAGCCAGTGTTAGCCCTGAGATGCAGTGCTGTCATTTCGAAGGCTGAGAGAAGGAGATGGTCTGCTTTGTTGTCCTAAAGAGGGCCCCACACGGGCCATTACCCCACTTTCCTCACTCTTCCACTTACATTTCATTCCACTTGTTTCCTAGCCCAACCCTTACATCCTGACGAAACCCTCTTTCACCTAAGAAAATTAACCCAAAACCCCCCGCAAAACCTTACCTTTTTGCCATACGCACCATCTACACATTTTCTGAGGACGTCCCGTAACTCCGTGTCCCTCCGTCATTGATCTTCCCCCATCAATCCGATGGCCCACGTCTCACCCGATCAATGAAACATGCCCGATCATTCCTCGTCGTTAGATCACCCCCACCAGATCTAACGACCCTAACTCATATCGCATGGGCAACTAGCAAGAGGAATACCCGCCCGATAAAGGTGGTTTTTCTCTCTCATCCGCTGTGATGTGTCACCCCCTAAATGGAATCGGGTGAACTTCGCCATTTACCAATTACCACCAGACGAGCGCCTGATAGAAACTGTAAATGCCCGAGCCAAACCACCCCCCAGGTGTTATCATCCGCATACCTCGCCACCCGATAATCGTCCAATATGCACACCCGCCAGATCTAACAGCCCGAACATGTTCCACTCCCACCATGATCTCAAGCCTCCTGCACACGATCTCCACCTTGTAGTCCCCTAGATCTGATGGCCCTCATTCGCAACTACTCCTGATCGTCCTCCATCTCTTTGTTACTTCTCTATCCGTCCGATTTGGCACGTCCGTCCACCCATGCACCTCATACTCCATTCCCTATCTATTACCCGATGGAGAAGGTGGTCAGCTTTGTCAGTCTGATGACAGTCTGACCGCTGAACCAAATTAATAGAAAGCATGGTCGAAGGAAGAAGGACACAACACGACCCAGCAAATGGAATTAAACAGTCATGGAGCTCCATTGTCATAATCAAGCCAACTACCTAACAAGGTAGCGCAGTACCAGAATTGATTAATGTTTTCGTGATGGAAAGGATATTGCGTCCTGGAACACAATCAGACAGTTAATCACAGTAGGTGGTCAATTAAGACATCTCCAGCCCTAAAATGACCAAGGATCATTGTAAAGAAAAACTATAAATAGTCGAAAGCAAGATGTAATCAAGGTTCAACTTCTAGAGACTGTAGATATTTTATTCCTTGCAGCGTCTCATCTTCATTTTCAGTAATACAAGCTTCTTTTGATGTTACATGCTTGATGTCCATTTCCCCTCATGTTCCAAACTTGCACCTGGATTGGTTTATTCACACTTTCTCCTATGTCTAATGCTAGATAATTGTCATCTTATCTCTGCATTGGTGAATTGGATCTGCTATTGAATAGGTCATCTATGTTTCTTCTGTATCTAATGCTAGATAAATGTCATCTTATCTCCATTTAGATAGATTAGATTTACAAGTTTCATTCACCGGCTGCAGATGGCCATCATATGTTGTGTATGCATTTGCTGGTGTGGTTGGTGTTCTTTATTTATTCACTTAATCTACAAACTATTGAGAATTAGTGGTCTAAAGCCTTGTAGGCTGAAGGTGATCATGCACATCTAGAGTGAAAACAGAGTTGCAGTGGTTATCTGGCTTGAGCCAAACCATCATCCATTCCAATAGTTCCTAGAACAATATTGAAGATTATATGTTACCAGGCATCTCCGAGCTACAACCTAGGAGAGTTTCCTAGAGTGATAATATTACCTTAAGATTATGCATTGATTGCAAGTAGTTGAACAAAGTGACTATCAAGAACACATACCCTTTGCCAAGGATTGATGACTTGTTCGATCAGTTGAAGGGAGCAACGGTGTTCTTTAAGATTGACTTGAGATATGGATACCATCAAGTACACATCAAAGAGGATGACGTTTACAAGACTATGTTTAGGACCAGGTATGGGAATTATGAGTTTGTTGTGGTTCCATTTGTCTTAACTAATGCTCCATCTACGTTCATGTGTTTTATGAATAGTGTGTTGCATCCATATTTGGATAAGTTTGTTATTGTGTTCATTGATGATATACTGGTATATTCTAAAAATGAGGAAGAGCATGCTGAACACTTAGCAATAGTGTTGATATTGTTGAGAGAGCATCAATTGTATGCTATACTCAGAAAATGTAGTTTCTTTCAGACCGAGGTACACTTCTTGGGGCATATTTTCTCCAAGGAGGGCATTGTAGTGGATCTAGAGAAGATAAGGGCCATCATGGAGTGGGTAGATCCTAAGAGTGTGGATAAAGTGAGATCTTTCATGGGTCTGGTAGGCTACTATAGGAGGTTCATCAAGAAATTCTCACAAATTGCTTATCATATCACATGATTGCAGAGGAAGGGTAAGAAGTTCAAATGAACTGAGGAGTGTGAGGCTAGCTTTGAGAATATTAAGCAGTTGCTGACACATGAAACAGTACTACAGATTGCAATTCTGGACAAAGAGTTTGTAGTATTTACATATGCTTGCAAGAGAGGGCTTGGTGAATTCCTTCTGCAGAACAAACAGGTGGTATGTTATGAGTCTTGGAAACTAAATGAGCATGAGCAAAACTACCTGACGCATGATCTTGAGTTAGAAGCGATAATACATGCACTGAATATGTGGAGGCACTATCTTCTTGGCAGGCGATTTGTGCTCATGAGTGATCACATTGGGTTGAGGTATTTGTTTGACCAACCAAATATAAATTCCAAGTAGGCTAGATGGTTAGCCATGATCAACAATTTTTACTTTGAGATTAGGTACATCAAAGGTAAAGAGAACAGGGTGGTGGATGCTATCAGCAGGCGGGTACATGTACATCAATTAGCAGCTATGAGCTCTTATGGGACAGACTTACAGGAAAGGATGTTGCGAGTAGGACAACCGGATGTCAGACATATGGAGATTGTGAAAAGGTTGCAGTAGAGTACATGTACAGGTACAGGTGATAGTACATGTATAGGTACATGTAGTGGTACAGGTACAGGTGCAGGTGCATGTGCACAAGACTTGGATTATTGTCTTATAGCATAGGGATTGGTCAGGCTCTGAGACATGATATATGTACTGGATAGCAGTGAGCTCAAGAAGGTGATCTTGAGGGAGCTTCATGTGAAACCATATTCAGGTCACCCATGTTATCAAAAGACACTCACAGTGATGAACAGATACTAGTATTGGCCAAATTTGAAGAGGGATGTAACAGAGTTTGTGTCTAGATGTTTCGATTGTCAGTGAGTGAAGGCATAGTGCAAACATCCAGGTGGAATGCTATAGCCGATCGTGATTACATAATGGAAATGGGAGGTCATTTCCATGGATTTCATAAAAGGGTTGCCAAAGACAGTGAATCAGCATGATTCCATCATGGTCATTGTGGACAGGTTAACAAAGGTTGCACAGTTCATTCCAGTGAATTCTACATTCTCAACTAGTGATGTGGCTCATGTATTTTTCAAAGATATGGTTAGACTACATGGTGTTCCAAAGAAGATTGTATCAGACAGGGATGTGAAGTTCACTTCCAAGTTTTTGAAGTAGTTATTTGCAGGTTTGGGCACCGAGTTGGCCTTTAACACAACTTACCATCCGTAGAAAGATGGACAGACAGAGAGGGTCATTAGGATATTATAGTACATGATGAAGATGTATGTGATGCATCGGCAGCGCAAATGGGAAGAGTATCTCCCTTTCGTTGAGTTTTCATACAACAACAATTATCAGGAGTCACTGAGGATGAGTCCTTTTGAGGTATTGTATGGGGAGAGTTGTAACACTCCCATTTGTTGGAGTGATCCGGTTAGCAGAGTATTGATTAGACTAGATATATAGGAAAACATGTAACATGATATGCAGGTGATCAAGAAGAATCTCAAGGCAACACAGGATAGGTAGAAGAGTTATGCAAACAAGAACAGGTTGTTCAAGGAGTTCCAAGTTGGGGAACAAGTGTACCTCTGCATCAAACTGAAGAAGAGCTCCTTGTAGATTAGATCATGTACCAAGTGGCACAACGGTTTTATGGACTGTTAATTGAGCGTATTGGGTCAGTAGCCTATCAACTTGCACTGCCTTTGACAGTGAAAGTCCATGATTTTTTCCATGTCTCATTGCTTAAGAAGTATGTTAAATATGTTGATCGTGTGATTGAATGGTTTGTATTGCAGGTGGAACCAGATGGAGAATTCCAGTCAAAGCCTCAATGTATATTGCAGAAAAAAAGGTGCTCATGCTTCAGAACTGAGCAATAGAGCGAGTTAAAGTGCAATGGAAGCACTTTGGGCCCGATGAATCTACATGGGAGATGGCGGATTAGATGCAAACCATGTATCCTTCCTTTTTTGTCAGTTGAGGCAAAGCAACTTTGATGTGGTGGTTTGGTGATTGCTTATGGTGGTTGGTAGTTTTTTTATGGTGGTTTAGTATTTGCTTATGATGGCTTGGTATATGCTTCATGGTTGTTTAATATTTGTTTTATGTTAGTTTAGTATATGCTTTATGGTGATTGATACATGCTTTATGATGGTTGATATATGCTATATGATGTTTTAGTATATATGCTTAGATATGATGTTAGTATATGTTTGATATATGTTTTGATATATGATTTGGCATATGTTTTGGTATCCATATTTTGATGATGTTGCTATATGTACACCTGTGTATGGATGTAAATACCATAACGAGCTATGTTATAAAGCTCCACTATGCGGTATGGGTGTTATGTTATTATGTTATCATGTGGTTATGTTATAATGATGTTATGATGTCATATGAGTTGGCACTCAACAGGATGATCATTGTAAATATCATAATGAGTTGTGTTATAAAGCTCCATAATGCAGTATGTTGTCATGTTGTCATGATGTTATGTCTTGAGCAGATATTTCATTGTAAATATTGCATCGAGTTGTATTGTAAAGCTCCATAAGCAGTATGTCTTCTTTCAGTAGGTTGTTGAGGTATATGTGTGATTGAACACCGAGGATAGTGTCCCCCAGGGGGGAGGGTTCTGTAATAGCCTTGGTGAAAATTCCATGTAATAAATGTTAAAAACAATAACCACAGATGATCAAGATACTTATTCCAAGCTGAATGTTGGGTAAGACATCCTAGGGGTGTTCATTTTGTTGTTTATGGCTACGGAAATTGGCAAAGGAAATGACTAGGGCATTAAAAGCAAATTTGGCACATTTATTTAAGAAAATAATGGAGATTAGGAGAAAAAGGAGGTGAAAGGTCACAGGTTGCATGTGAGGAAAATGAAGGAAAATAATGGAAAATGAAGAAAATTGAGGCCTCATTCATAAAAAGGATTATGAGGATCAGTTGATAACCTTTTCTCAATTTAGTGTTAGAGCTCTCTCTCATCATTCTCTCTCTCTCTTTATCATACTTTAGGATACTTAGAGTTTTCTTGGAACACTCTTGGAGGGTGTGCAATACTTGGATTCTTGGAGCAAGAAATCAAAGGAAGAGTAGGAAGACGCAAGAAGGCATCGACATTAGCAAATACATCATATTTTCTTGTAGGTACTAAGTTGCATGTATGATCTCTTCACTATTTTGGACATGCATAGCATATGCATGTGGATTCTTGGTCATGATCTGTCATTGTCATGGAGGACTAGTAGTGGATTTCCTAGCCTTTTTCCATTTCCTGGATAACCATGGTGATTGTGGGTTATTTTCATTGTTTTATTTTGGTTGGTTCACATGTTTTCATAGGTTGGGTTGAGTTATTAGTTCTTGGAGCCTTGGTTGGACAAACACTCTAGAGCCCTGCACCAACTTGGGTTGAGTTACTAGTCCTAG
>APFE031438695.1:0-28004 GCA_000404065.3 Pinus taeda | reverse complement strand
TCATCTCACCCTTCTGCCCAATAGTTGTGATCATGGTTCATACTCCAGATGTCAACTCCATTCTTACTGCAACTACAATATGCACTCAATTTCTAGGTTGTGGTTGCTTGGAACCATTTCACTATTCCTCTGTCTTCTTATTGAAATGCTATCATGTTGCCATTATCATAGTAAAAAGGGTGTGGCTTATTTCTCTTAGCTAGCTATTTTACACAATTCTTTTGGAATGATCAAATCCTATTGCTAATAAGATAAGGATTTCATTGAAATGAGAAGTGGATGAGAAAAAACATATGAACTTGTTAATGCCTGGATTTATTAAAACCATTTGGACTACTTATGCCCTAATTTATATAATGCTCTGTGTGGTTTGGAAACCTCTGAATTGGTGTAATATTTGTATTTATTACAAACATATAGAATGCCTGATAATTTAATAATAATTTAGAAATATTTGTGCAAGTTGTAAGATATTTCAAACTAGGGATGAGACTTAATTCTCAAGGATTATTTGGTCTCTAATCAAAATAGGTGTCGAGGCATCATTGTAATATCATTACTTAATATTGAGGGCATTAGAAAGTAGTTATTGTTGGTCATTATTATAGAAGTTGGTGGAGGATTTTTCTTTTGGAATCCCTTAATGGCTAGTGGGTGGAGGTTGCAAACCTTTGGATACCTTGCACTAGTCTCCTCAATAGGTACTCAAACTACAATAGACTTTGGATTCCCTAACATGGGTGGAGCTATTGAAACAACAAAGATAGGGTGGAGGAAAGCCTATGGAATCCATGAACTGAGTGAGGGAGGAAGTTATCACCACTGGGGCTCGTTACTAGATAGTAGGTGGAGGTGGCTTGCCTCTAGAGTTACGAAACTGAGTGAGGGTGGAGGTTCTTAATTCTAGATCCCCTCACTATCTGGTGGGTGGAAGTGGCTTACCTATGGAGTCCTTGCACCAACCTGCAAGAGAGTATCTTTTTCCAGAAGTGGAGAGGTTGGATTAGAACTATGGACTCCCTAGAGTTCTGGACATGGGGAAAAGTTTCACATGCTAGGGGGTGGCAACTGCATTATTAACAATCTATCAATGGTTGGGAGGAAAATCATGAACCTGGCCCCATTTCCCAGTCCAAGTCACACCTTGGTGAGTGTTTTTATTGATTAGGTTACCCCAAATTCTCTTGTGTTGTTCCTAACATACCTAACTATAATAGGACACAATATTGCATTGATGTATAGGAACCCCTGCCATTTAGTATTTTTAGACCAAACCAGACATGGTTTGCTAAAATTGTTGTTTGCGAGGCACTAATTGGATGGCGTACATGCCTTACCAAATAACAAGAAGACCTCTTTAAGACTAGACCTCTAGGTACCTCATACTTTGAAATACATCATAATGTTAGGGTGAAGCCTCCCTAGTTGCTTCAAACACAATTTATTGCTTCCAAAGCCATCTAAAGTGGCACCTCTTGTTTTATGCACAAATTACATATACTAATAATTGTGGTCAATTATCGCCTAGTTCCTAATATTTCCCTATATAAGCTATGTTGTCATATGATATGTTTGTGCCATTGTGGTGGTATCATAAAGTTGTTTTTGGAGGTTCCTTGGATAAGTTTTTATGTTAAGGACTATGCAAGTATTATTACCAAGCCTCCCTTGTACAAATATCATTTCTCACTAAGGACTATGGGGATAACAGAGACAATGCACAATTTATGTAGCATCAAATTGCATGACTATACCCTCCGTACGATGGTCTAAATTCTAGCATATGTTGTCCCTCTATAATATTTGGGGTGAGTTGTTTTTTCACAGAATACTACGACAGACTAATAGTACAAAACTCCATATGTCAACATTGGATGACTTGTACATGATAGTTATTTTTACCCCGGATAGGACACAATGTTTAAACCTGTTTGGGTATGTTGTCATACGGGTTTGAGTTTGTTGTTGTTTCAATACCAGCCAGGTGCATTGACACAATAGCATGTTGCTACATTTATTGTTGTTCATGGAACCTTGTCATGCCACTATGTGTAATAGTATCCAACTATGTGCTTGTGCTTTGCGTTGTGCATTTTATGCCCGAAACAAACCTATGGGATGCTTAATACTAGGTAGGATGCATTGATACAACAACATGTTGCTCTATGTATTGGTTTCTTAACAACCATGCTATGGAACCTTATTAATATCTATTTAAGTGCTTGTGCTTTATAATGTGCATTGTATAGACCTATGAGATTCTTAGTTAATTAGAAATCAAATAATGTAACATGTATTTCACACTGTTCCTAACATCTAGTTAAATTCTACTTACATATGCCATCAATTACAGCTAAAAATTCACATTTTCCTATCCGTGAGATGCATTATGTTTACACTATGATAGTGGGTGAATCTAAAATACATATGATCTGCCTGCAACTCTTTCTTGTATATTTGAATTTTATATCTTGTTACAATGTCAGTCCAATTATGAAACCTACAACTATATCTTGTTAATGAAGTGAATCTGATATATGTATGAGTTGTCCACAACCCTTTGGGTGTATGAAATTCTAGATTTTGATACGATTAAAGGTAGAACTAGCCCAACAAATTACTATGATGGAAATAATTTGTTTGGGGTGCACTAGAGACCAAAGGAGATGATTGGGAAAGTAAACATTAGAAAACATAACAATTGTTCCATTCAATAGTCTAAAGACCACAAAAATCTAGTGAAGTAAAAAATATATTGCACTAATATTGTGTATGCAGTTCATAAGAATGAGATCCATTGAATGGGTAAAGCAATTGACTAACAATGTCTGCATCAATTTAGAGCTCATATCAATAATGTATATAAAGTAAAATATGAAGCATATTCCCTTTTGATAAAGGAAGTGGGCTGATCATTAATCAAAACCACAATATGGATGTTAGAAAGTATTCATTACAAACAACCTAACTGCACTATTACCCTAATCAATCTTCTAAAGCCAGGCTACCACAAAAATGATTTTCCTCTTAGAAAATAAAGCCATCATCACAAAATTGGGGGCAGTCTTGATAAAATATTATAAAATCAATTGCAATTATAATGACTGGAACCTTTTCATATGGAAACAACCTTCTCATATAAACATGGTTTGTCAATGCCATGAAACTGACCCATTAGCTCGGTCTCGACAGACTTAGAAGGAGCCCCCCAAGCAGAGAAGGAGACCTACCCAAAGGAGGGGACTAAGCCATTAATACACCCAGATGAAAAAAAAGGGGGAAAGTTAGAATGAAAAATAAAATTTTCCAAGGAGGCATGTTGCATCTCAAGGAGGTATGTTACAGGCTCTAATTAATTTACTTTATGTGTATTTACATAAATGGGATTTAAATAAAATTTTAATCCATTAATTCAAAAAAAATATTAACATTCACCATAATAATAATAATAGTTTTTTACAATGGTGAATCCATAACTTGTTGGAGGAATTTGGGCGAGGCCCAAGATCAAATATAACGGCTGACACTACAACACCAAGAGTATATCCAATTGCTCATAAGCCATATATACTAGTAATTTATGACGTAGCAAGAGCCGAGACTCCATGAGGGTGGGGGAGCCTACTATTCAAGCCTTATCACACCAGGACAAATATTCCCCCCCTTAGTATTTGAAACCAAGTGGAGGGTATAACATCCCATTGTTCCAACCACTTGGTCGTCCCACAAGGGGACAATAATAATAATAATATTTTTTTAGCCATGGTGAATTGGTAACTTTTTGGTGTAATCTAGGTGAGGCCTGAGATCAAACCTAAAGGCTACTACTTAAACACCAAGACTATATTCAACAACCCATAAGCCAAATATACCAAGAATTTATGACTTAGCAAGAGCCGAGACTCCACAAGGGTGGGGGAGCCTACTCTTTAAGCCTTATCACAGCGTGTCAAATATGTCCTTTAGTGGGACTTAAAACTAAGTGGAGGGGATTATATGTGTCTGTGTTTATTAACCATGGTGAATTGATAAATCGTTGAAGTAATCTAGGTAAGGCCCAAGATCAAACCTAGCGACTACCACTATAACACCAAGAGTAAATCCAACATACTATAAGCCATATATACCAAGAATTTATCACTTAGAAAGAGCTGAGACTCCATGAAGGAGGGGGAGCCTACTCCTTAAGCCTTATCATCACAAGCCAGATATGCCCCCTTGTGGGACTTGAAACCAAGCGGAGGGATTACATACACACACATTTATTTATTTATTAAACATGGGGAACTGATAACTCCTTGGAGAAATATGGCTAAGGCAATAAAACCTAGCGACTACCACTATAACACCAATAATATATAAAACAACCCATAAGCCAAATATACTAAGAATTTATGACTTAGCAAAACCTAATATTCCATGAAGGTGGGGGAGCTTACTCCTTGAGCCTTGTCACAACAGGGCAAAGACATCCCCTTGTGGGATTTGAAACCGGGTGGAGGGTATAACATCCTATTCTACCAACCACTTGGTCATCCTAGAGAGACAAATAATAAAATAATAATAATAGTAGTAATAATAATAATAATAATATATTAATAATAATATTAATAATAATAATAATAATAATAATAATAATTATATAATAATAATAATAATAATAATAAAAAAATATATTTTTAAGATCACAAACCAAGCCAAAAATCAAATTGTTGTATGAGATCCCTTGTTTATGCGAAAGGGACTTGGCTCCATGCAAGGATTTGACAACTAAAAGGTGTACATACTCTACCTCTCTTTGGATTTGAATTTATGACCTATTACTATGAAGCACATGTTCTTAACCATTTGTAAATAAAACTGCCATAGGAACAAAACCCACATGAAATTATGCAAAGTCCCAAAGGCTTCAATAACCATCAAGAAAATCCATAAGCTTCCCATAGTAAAATGAAAATTATTTTCCAATCGTCGATAGCGTAGAAATTAAAATTTTCATGGTTGATGAGGTAGAAACTCAAACATTTTTCACTGATGAGGCAAAACCCCAAACTAATTGGAAATGGGATAATACTCCAAAATTTTCATGGCCCACGAGGAAAAACCTGAAACGTTTTTGGTCGATGAAGTAAAACCCCTAACTTTTGGTGAATACCCATGAGTAAAACTCTAATTTTTTTGCAGACTGTAATTGAGGTAAAGCCCCAAACCTTTTGTTTATTGTGGATGAGATAAAACCCCTTAATTTTTTTACAATGTCAAGCCCCAATTTTTTTGTTGACTGTAGATGAGGTAAAACACAAAACATTTTTCCAACTAGCAATGACGTAAAACACTATACAACATGTAGAAAATTCAGGACAAGGAAAACTCCAAATATTTTTGTACAAATTCATTAGTCATTGATGAAATTTAATATTTTTACCATTTACAAACTTTAATCAACTTTATTATCCCCCATGACATTATTAGCCATCGGTAAAATTTGAAAACTTTGGACATTCGACTAATAATGAAGCTTTTACACTTATGACATCAAAGCCCAGAGGATTTGCATTAAACATTAAGGAGAAGTATCTATACTAAGGAAATGAATCAAATTGTCACATAACACTCTTTGCATCGAGTTCCAAATAATCACAATTATTTCCCATAATTCCTTTCCTTGTTTATGATAAATTCATGAATGTAAGTAATTATATGCATGTAAATAGTCTCATATGTCCAATGCATTAAGGGTAATTTCACTCACGGAATGGATTATTACTAGAACTATAACACTCCAGAAAATTTATTACTAGAATTTAATAACCCTAAAATTTATGTAAACCTTTTTAAGGGTGGTTCACAGAAACTTAGTGACCACTACATCCATGAGAAAATCCAGGTAGATAAACCCAAAGGATCTACCCATAGGCCACACGAGCAAGGCCTAACCGCAAAGGCATCAAGGAGATTTGACCCCATGACCTCCCGATAAGAAAGGTACTTAGCAACAGGAACTCGACCCACTGATCTATCGCTTGGGGCTAAAATTTATGTAAAACTTGTTCAAATACATATAAATTTATATAGTTGAATTTTAAAATTTAATTCCAGAAAATAAGGCAACTTTAGAGATTCTTTATACTCATGTAAATAGATATACTTACCAAGAATTATTTCCCACTAGGATTCATATGTATTTAAGCATACATATCAAGAGTTAGTGCCAAGAATTATTTATGCCTTTCTTAGCCAACAAATATGTAGGAGAAAATGAAAACATGTAGACTTACCAATGGTTACTACCCACCAAAATTTATGCAAGTCCTTGTGCCTAAATGCATGATTAATTTCTCATTTTAGACATCAATTTTATTCCCAAAAATCTCTTGTAAACTTGGAGTGATATCTATTCATATATATATATATATATCCAACTTAAATGAAACTTTACATATTTGCATGAATGTGTGTGTGTGTGTGTGTTCTTTGCATGACAACATAACACATAGCCAATGCAATTCAACCATCCTAGAAGAAAAGGTAAATGAGTGATCTCTCCAAGGATATATTAACAAAGCTCTGGAGAAGGCATTAATATGTCAAAAAGTGAAGGAAAAAAGGGAAACAACTTTGAATAATTAAACATGGAATTTAAGAAGGGGGAAATACCTCAATATTACCCTCTCCCTTTAGATCCAAGATCACATATAGAAGAGGGAGTGGAAAACATAGATGAAAATATACCATTGTAGGGTGATTTAATGGTATGCTAAATCCATGTCATTTAATTTGTTAACCTAGAGATTTCGTAAACTTAGAAGGAAACCAAAATATATGGGACCTCAGATGAGACTATTGTAGGAGGTTTGTTTAGAATGGAAATAAAGAATGGAAATGCATATTACAACTAGAATAAAAGAAAACTGAATTAAACTTATCTATGAACAACTATAAGAAGCAAATATAAAATAACTGGAAAGCAAGTAAACTATGATAATTTAGAAAGAAAGTAGTTTAATGACAATCTAGGAAATGAAATCACACTTGCATGAAAGTAAAAACACACTTGCATGTTACAGTTGTATGCATATTGTGGTTGATGGGGATCCTTCCATTCCTCAATGAGAACACATGAACAACTACCACCTCTTAAGAATCACACAACACTCATAACTCATAATTGAAAGAAAAGAATATTATTCATGTTGAATGATAAATCTAATGCTAATGAATAACTAACAACTATTAGCTTCCTTTGAAGGATGCTCCGCTTATTTATACATGAATTAGGCATATCTACTCAATAAATGTAGATCCCTTAAATATCTACTAGATCCGTACTTGTCTCAACTTATCCCTAAATACTAGATACAAATCCCATGACTCATAAAGATCTCTATGATATTTCTCCTTGGAATATGGTCCACCTCTTGAGTTGAAATTCGAATTTGATCTTGGGAGGCCACATAAGGGTGCCTTGGAATCTTTCAAATGATCTACACATGTCATCAAACTCAAGCCACTTTTCGGTATAAGAAAATACATTTTATTTTTCTAACTTTTAATCATAAATTCACTTTAACTACTTGTAATTAATAACTTTGGAAAATACAAATATGAACCCATATGGTAATGGAAATGTAAGGTCATGTGATGACAAGGTGATGAAATGAGGCAATAAAATGAGAATGGAGGTGAAGTTGTATGACATTTTGAAGATATTTTGGAGGCCTAACATACCCCCCAACTGGAGTTATTGCATGTCTTCATGCAATCTATTGCATTGGTTTACTTTAATCATGATTTGATCTTTTGAATGGTCTTGCTTTTATATGAACTTTTTCTGATTTTAATTCTTCTTTCAACTTCACTTATTCATTTGATAACTTTATTCCTTTTGCAAAGTGTCATTTTGGAAAATATTTGATTGCAACATATTACTTTGGTTGGTTCTTATGTGGCAACCAACTTTTATTAGTATTGGTTCTTTTGTAACAATACTTTTGTTATTTTTGTGTTACATCAAAATACTTTGAAAACATTTAATCAACCATTCATTCTATGATCAAGAACACCTGAACCCCAAATATCCTTCAACCAGGGAAGATGAAATCATTTCCCCAAGAGGTACCAACGTTGGACCAATCATCAACAATACTTTTGTGTTGCATCAAAAAACTTTGAAAACATTTAATCAGCCATTCATTCTATGATCAAGAACACCTGAACCCCAAAGATCCTTAAGCCAGGGAAGATGAAATCATTTCCCCAAGAGGTACCAATGTTGGACAAATCATCACTAGTTCCACTGACGAAAAATCATAAGCTAAAAAATAATAGGAATAAGAGTGGTAACACAAAGGATTTGGAAGAAAAAAAATAGGGACATCAGCTGGAAAATGTGAAAAATGAAAAAGAACTGCGGCTTCAAGTAGTACTTCCAAAAATTTAAGGGCCCAAAAGCACGAGAAAAGGGAACAACGCCACCCATTCTCAAGGGGCAACCCATGCATGAAATAAATGATGAAAATAGTCTTCTGGAACTAAAGGGGCCTGTGGTTAGGGAAAATTATGGCAGAGATAAAGGCCCTAATAAAAAAAGGGAGGAGGCCTGTAGTGGGCCTAATCCAGGAGACAAAAACAGAGGACCATGAACTCCTCCAAATACAAAAAGTTTTATGGAAAGGAAACAAAATAACATATGCCAGCTCACAAGGAGTGTATATAGGTATTTCAGAATGTGGAATCCATAACAATTCGAACTACTAAACTATTCTTCAACTCTCCATTGGTTGGCGACATAATTATTGCACCTCCCTTGAAATCAGGTATGTTTAGTCATAAATATATATATGCCAGTTCAATTCTAAGAGAAGTAGGAGTGTTGGGCTTCTGTAATGCTTCTGGATGAATCCATCTACAATACCAATTATATCTTGGTAAGCGATTTCAATACCTCCTTGCATAAGTGAGAAAAAGATGGGGCAAATTAGAGACAAATTCCAAAAAAGCATGGAAGATATCATCCAGAAACTCTGTCTATTTGACATAAAACCTATCACTCACAAATATATGTGGAACAACAGAATTTATAGGCCAAGATATGTTGTTTCCCATCTGGATGGGTTTTTAATCTCAAAGTCCTTCATATCTGGATGAATCATTCTTAGGTCTTGCATCCTCCCTTGGAGTTGTTTCCATCACTGGCCAAGTTCAACCCTATTTGAGTTCAAAAATAGTGTTTTAAAAACTTAGTGGCATCGACATGAAAAAAGTGGGTCACGGATAACCCTATTAATATTTGGGAACAAAAAATCATAAGGTGAAAAGAAAATATCAAGACTTGGGCTCAAGCATCAAGGATAGCAAGGTAGGAAACAATTTATGAATATGAAGGATAGGTGACAAAAATATAGTCAGAAATGGAAGAAGGCCCACTTACAAATGAACTCTTCCAAAAAGAAAAGGAAATATTTGCAAAATACCATGCTCTTATGAAAGAGGAGGAAGAAATGTGGAAGCTGAAATCATAAAGTGTATAACTACAAGCTGGAGAGAGGAACAAAATGTTCTTCCACAATCAGGCCAAAATTTGAGAATTGAGAAATAACATTCGAGAAATCAAGGTAAGGAGAACCTTATTTTAGGACTTTCAATAGATCAAAGAAGAGGTTGTTCATCGTTTTCAAGCCTTATATACCCTGTCAAAGGTCTCTCATGTGCACACTAAAAATTATATGTTGGAACACATCCATGGCCTCATAACAAGAAAAATAAATAAGTGGTTAATGACGGCTCCCCTGGAGGAAGAAATCAAGAGGCAACATATTCTCCTTAAGTCTGGATAATCTCGGGGACATATGGTTTCTCGACTCAGTTCTACCAAATATTTTGGGACTTAATTAAATATCATCTATGTAGGATGGTGGGATGCTCTTTAAAATAGAACTGCATAGGAGGAGGTGTAAATACCTTATTCCTCGCATTGGTCCCTAAAGAATCTAATCTGTCTTCCTTTTCTCGATTTTTTCCAATCTCTCTATGTAATGTTTCTCACAAAGTTATTTCAAAAAAATTGGTTGAAAGGTTCAAGAAAATCCTTCCAAATATTATGTCTTAGAAACCAAGGCATATTTTTCCCTTAGTGACATATATTGGATAATATATTTATAGTGCATGAAGTGATCAACTCTAGTCAAAGGTGTGGGATACATGAATGCTAATCAAACCGGATATGGAAAATGCATTTGACCATCTTTATCACAATTTCTTCTTTAAAGTAATGACTAAATTTTTTTTTGATGTGAAATTTAAGCATTGCGTGAGCCTGTGTATCAATTCTTTGTGGGTAGCCCCACTTGTCAACGGTAGGGTTTTTTACAGCAACCATAGGACTCAGACAAGGATGCCAATTCTCTCCCTTCCTGGATATAATTGTGGCAAGCACTCTTAGCCACAAATTGGAATATGAGAGAATGATCACAAGTCTCCCTGGAAAAAGATATATAAGAGGGGTCAAAAGTATTAGTCACTTTCAATTTGTTGATGACACACTCCTACTAGGAGGTGCATTAAAAATCATCATTAGAAGATTCAAGGTGGTAATGGATGACTTCCTTCTCACATTAGATGGGAAAATTCATACAAATCCAAAATATATTCTTAGAACATATCAATAGGAAAACAAAGGAAACTTGGTGAGATTTGATGTTTCCATCCAGTGGAATCATGGAAAGAATTCAAGTGCATGTGGATATCAATATGTCTTAAAACTCATATGAAGCAGGCCTAGAAAAGGTTACTCTCCAAAGTTAGAGACAAACTTAGTGCATGTGGAGCATGGTGGCTCAATCTGGTAGGCCATATAGTCTTAATAAAAGCTGTACTCTCAACCCTTCTTCTTTATAAATTTTCCACTCTTATGGCTCCACAAAGTATCTTGAATAAATTGGATAAATAAATAAGGAGGTTCCTCTAAGGATTAAAATCGAGCACAAAGAATTTCATCTAATTAAATGGGCTACTATCAAGGCCCCCAAAGCTCATGGTGGCCTAGGAATTAGAGACCCTATCCTAATGAACAAATCTCTTGGGGAGATGACGGTTTGGAGATTTGTGATATAGAAAGAGGAATGGTGGAAATTGGTTCTTTGAGCAAAATACCTCCTGCATGATCGTGAAATTATTCTTGGGAAAATACACCCCACTCGAATGGGATCGATGATCTGACATCTTCTTTCTAATGTCACTCCTAGCATTAATAAATATCTCTACTATATTTCAGGGAAAGGAATGAAAACCAATATATGAAATTCTTACATCATGGAAAACTATCCTTTGGGATTCTCAGTGGAGTTATAACCATTAAAGGAATTCTTGATGCTCGATGAAAGTCTTCAGTGGTAGAAATTTCTTTATGGGATAACAACGACCACTATGTTGGGTGGAATTTCAAAGACATACCATCCCATCTTGCACACCTAGCTATGTTCTTGAAGAATAAACTAGAAATCTATGCTCCTTGATAATAATATGAAGATGACAAACTAGGAGGGAAAGCATTCAAAAATACTGTCAAATATGGCTATGAGTATTTTTCGTTCTCAGCTCAATTAAACCAAAAATTAAATTTATGGTTGAAACTGTAGAAATTTAATGCAATTCCAAAGACCATTACCTTTTTCTGGCTATTAGCACATAAGAAAATATTGACATATAAAAATCTCAAGAAGCGAGGAATACAGGGACCTTCAAGATTCCTGAAATGCAAACAAGAAGAAGAAACAATCTCACATATATTTCTACATTTCTCATACACCAAGCAAGTCTAATAGAAATCTCTATCTCTAGTATATAATAGTTTTTTTTTTTTTTTTTTACTGCATTTTGGTCTGAATCTTAAATGGCTCCTTCTGTTATGAAACCAGCTCAAGAAAAGATAGAAAAGATAGATCAACGACTTAGAATTCAGCCTCTTCGAGGGGGCAACCTCCTTTACATTACATAAATGAACAATTTTTGGATCATACAAATGAAAAGACCTCCTTTCTATATATAGGAGTCTAAGGGCTCATAACATAATCAGAGCCGACATAACATAATAATGTAAGGGCACATAATAACAATAGTGGGCTTCTATGGGGTACAATAGTAACAATATGGGCACTACATGGGTACATCAATATAATAAGTGGTTTTTTCTAATAATAATAAGGGGTTACACTAGTAGTATAGGGGCCTAACACCTTCTCTGACAATGCTTTGGTAATCCCTTCCAAAATTTCTATGTTGGCACATATGGCTAGCTGTCTATGCTACATTTAAGGATCAAAATTAACTTCCAAGTTCAAGAACCATGAAATATCTAATGGCGTGTGCTAAATTTGGAGGCCTAAAGCAAGGAATTTTATACCAAAATTTAGATCCACAAGAGAAAGAATGGACTAGAAAATTGGTGAACCTAGGGAAAGGAATTATAGCTACAATAACAAAGGAAACATAGGCAGACATAAGCTAGAAATTAAGACTAACTAATCAAGCCCTTCAAGAATGCAAGAAGAAACAAGAAAGTTGGATCATCCATTTTGACGAAGCCTAAAAAAAAATCCAAGGGTGGCTGAGGGGGAGGGCCTTTGTATAACCCCAAAGGAAACTCTAGTCAAGAATTATGCTTGGGGATTGGGCCATAAAAAAAATAAACATGCAGAATTGTGTGGGCTATTGCAAAGAGTCATATTAGCCAAAATTTATAGGTTGCAAACATCAAAATCTTAAGGGACCATCTCATAATCATCCAACACCTATTTAAAAGAACTTGGCCCAAGGATAAACATATGGAAAGCCTAACGAAAAGAATCAGTAGGAGCATGGAGTACATCCTAGGGAAAAAATACCACCACATTCTTAGAAGCCAAAACAATGAAGCTGACGAATATGATAATAAAGCTTGTTAGCTCTAGTCTGGGCATTTAGAACCAAACGAAAGAACTGAGATGGTGGAATCTTTCGTAATATCAATTACTATTACATTGATAACGGAGGAAATGAAATAAATTGTTGTTATAAATAAAAAATATCACAACTAGATCAAGAAATATCAATCTAAGGCATCAAAGGAAGTGTGCTATGAGGCTCCTTATCAAAATGAAGGTGGGAGCCTAACATATGTCATGGTACTAATGTTAGCTTGACACATGCATACAACATTCCTCATCAACTCCATAGAAACCACATGACGTGAAGGATGCATAACAATCTTACTCCATGCCTCCCACACATTGTGTTAATCACATCTTTATTGAAGGAATTTATGAAGAATTATGGTCAGTATTTTCTTAACAAATGTGGGATCAGGAGGATGTGATGTGTGCCGACGAAACTATTGCCTTACACCCTGATTTATCTTGTCATTCCTAGATCTCAATTTAGCTAAAAATACAGAGGACTTTTCTAGTGAATTCGACAAGCCTCTTGGAGAATCCCTGGCCAAATTGGTAAGTTTCTATGTCTATAGGTTAACATTCCATCTGAGTGCTACATGCATAGTTGTGGTGCCTGGTTTGAGTGAGGGAGAAATGAAGGTTATGAAAAAAAGGGCAGGGAAAAAAAATGTTAAAACTACTTCTAATGCATTGATGTTTCTTTCAAAGGGGGGTTGTAAACATCACTATGTAAGGGGAGGGCCTCCAACCTATTGGGAAATTGTCTGGGTATGCCTCCCATCTCAATTGAAAATAAATTTCTTGGAAACTTAAGCCTCAAATGCCTTAGTAAAAATAGGAGGAGTGAAACCATGAAAGTCCCCTGGGCCAAGCAGAAGAACAAAAAACCAATCAAAGAAATTGGCTAGAATCCAAACTTAATTTGGCAAGGGAGGATAGCAATAATATTGTCTCAGGATAAGGGAAGTGTCCAAAGAGCACCAATAGACCACCATTGTGTTTTATGTCTAGTGAGGACCAAGATGTGGCTTGGTAAAGATAAAGAAATTTTTACCAATAAAAAAACCAAGTGTATTAATTGCAAGTGCCAGAAGAGGGGCACATAGATTCAAGAACAAATGGATGACATGCAATTGGAAATGTTGGTCATGAATATGAAGCTGCATGAGCAACTGACAACTACGATAAACCTTATGGAGGAAATCCAAGACTTGAAGGGAAGGCTTGCTAGACAAATGGATGAAGCTAAGGCACTACATCAATAGATTTTTGCCCTATAAGAGAAAATTTATGCTCTGAATCTCAGCCACAAGGAACCCAGTGCTATGTTGGGCACGGGATCCCCCAAGGGAAGTTTTGGGGCTTAGAGCCTAGATTTTGGTCAAAAAATGTAACTCCGATGTAAAGACTCCACATTTTGTGGGGGTGGAACGCGTCACTTGTAAAAGAGTCATAGAGTTGTTCGCCCTCAATTTTGTTATTGTAATGTTGGCTGTAGATATCTACCCATGGTCCATGGACCATGGGATTGTATAAATAGAGAGAGGCTCTAAGTAGTTAAGAGATAGAAGAACCATGACAGGAAGGATGAAGAGTTGAGTCACATCTATGGAATAAAGTCTAATCCTGGGTCGTAGAGTAGGAGAAAGGCTCTGCAACTGAGTGCGCAGAGGCCTAGTAGTACACAGTTCAGTGTGCAGACCCCTGTAGCTAAGTGCGCAGGCAAGTCGAGTCTATAATAGTTGGAAGTATTAATAAAGAGAAGTTTCATATCAATTCTATGTATTTATTCATGGTTTTATGCATCGCTTACATTGAATATTCTTTTCACTTTTAATGCTTATATGATGCGCGAATATGTATGAATGTGTTGATTAAGTGAATGTGAGATAGAATATCTATTTACGTGAAGTTAACTAACATATGTAAGAAGATAAGTAAGATACACAGTGTAATTTGAGGAAATAGCACAGGTCGCTGCCATAGCAGTGCAAAAGCATCTCAGCCCATGGTTAGGGCTACGCGAAAAATGATTATAATAGATCGAAAAGGTATTGAAGGACAGAACAGTTCATGAAATAACTTGTGCGAAGGTAGGCACAGTTGGACTAAATCGACACCTCAGACATCTCAAGGGTGTGGAAACTTGGTTCGAGCATCCCCCCGTACTGATTCCGGTGAGACTTCAGTTCGCACTCCGTGGGCTAATGCCGAAAGGGCCAATAGTGTAGGGATTTGTTTGGCTAAATAACTATGAACCTGGTTCAGGCCCCCTCAAGCCAACATGTTGCAAGCCCAAAAGATGAAGGATTACTCCCAAACATCAACCAATCATTGGAATAGGAAAGTAATAATATACATTGATGTATGCCTATTGTATTTTTTTTTTTGTTGGGAAGATTTTGCAGGATGTGCTCCTGAAATCATGTAGTGAATTTTGAAATACCATATAGCCCCTTAGATGTGTCAGAAATTATTGCACAATGAGACACAAATTTAGATGAATAAAAGAACAAATGGATAAATCTCCTGGGTATTTGTTGTGACTAGGCACAAACTTAATATAAAATTTTACTGATTGTTTAAAAAAAATAAAAATATAAATGCAAATACACACCAATCAAATTGAACACCAAGATATGATATGGGAAAACCTTATGAGAAAAAATCTAGCTAGAAGGTGAGGCTACTCCTTTGTTTTACTTTTGAATGGAATTGATGAAAATAGAAAGGAGAAGGCACTCTCACCAGAGTTACCTAAGTCACGTGGCCCATGGGATTCTATAGAAAACAAATACCTTCTATTCTACTCTCTCTCTATCCCTTTCTCTTTATCCATGTTATATACTCTATGCTACTATGGAGAAAAATGCACTTGAATATAATGGAATCCATTTTACTCCTAGTGGCCTAGTTGTAACTCAACCTGATAACCAACTAGGGGTAAAGTTTGACTCCAATCTCAACAAGATTTACCTTTGACCATTATATAGTCTTATTGATAGTCTTCATGTGGATATCCCATTTTCCATGAGTAAAGGGTGATGATGTGGCATCTTCTTGAATTATGGTGGTCAATCACGATTGGTCAAATTCTAGGAGGCATAACTTTTTCATCTTAACTCTAATTGGTGTATTTCTTGGATTGTTGGAAAGGTGTCTTTGTGTATAGTAGCATCATGGGGTGCAATGGATAAGAAATAAAATTTGACCCCCACATAATATCATTTAAGAAATCAATTTGGCCCCCCAATTCTCCAAACTTGTCCTGCTAATAAAAATGTTGTTGTAAGATGACTCCTTCAAAATTTCCACTCTAAAAGCATCGAGATGAATGAAAAAAATATATATATATTGATCAATCACATTCATATTAGGTAAATTTTGTCCAATTTGGTTTTAAATTAGTTAGTGTCATACAACCAAGATTTAATAAGCTAAACCATTTCTACCTATTACTCTTTCAAAACCCTTGCTTGAAATTGCACAAAAAATTATTTATCTAAACCTCAATGGGTTGTAGTTTATACATTCTAGCAATATCATCTAGTCTAAAAGAACATACAACTAGATTTTCATGATTAGCAATAATACAAGTCATGATGTCATAATTTGAAAGGATCCAACGTACAATGTCATAGTATGGAAGAACCATTGGCCTGCTAGCTACTCTATGCAACCTTGATCTTCTGATATCCACAAAATCATCCTCCTCTACTTCATTTTGAATTCCTATTGTTTATAAAAAATTTCTCAGCCTAAATGATCCTTCATCCTTTTTGTGGTAGGTAGTATCAGTGCAGAGGAAGAATTTGGGTTATGTGCCTCATTGTACGCTTTATCTTCAAGGTCTACAGTATTCATTTGCCTTCCTTTTGAATTGGGCTTAAGGGATTTAGGTTGTTTAGCATTTCCTTTTTTACACATTTCTCCTATAACAAGTTAGTTTCGAAAGAAAATTATATAAAACCCTTATTGAAATTTTAATATTTTTTGTTGACAACGTAGAAAAGGCAAGAAAAAATGATTATAAAAGAGAAGCGTAACAAAATAAGTAGATTTTGGAATAACTTTTTTTTTTAGAGATTAATAAAGTTAAAATGTATGTGGAAGAAAAATAAATTAATTAATTGGATTCAAGATAGTAAAATGGTGATTATTATGAAAATTAAGTCTAGTGGTTAAAGATTTTGAAGTGATAGGAATCAATTTCATTTACTTCGTATAAGGGGTATTATTGTCAAAATTCAAAGAATTTTGGCACTATTTATTAACTACGATTTTGAAGTGATATGAATCAATTTCATTTACTTCGTATAAGGGATATTATTGTCAAAATTCAAAAATTGTTGGCATTGTTTATTAACTATGAGACTATGACTTAAATCGATAACTAAGTGTTTTTACATGAATGTAAGGTTAAGAGATATTTAGCATATGAATGTAACTTTAATATGACAAGTGTAAGCCTTTTATTCTAGAGTAGATTTAGATGTAATACATGATGAAAAATGTATCTAGTATTTGGGAATTTGGAATATTGTGAAGAAACACTTATAAGAGTATAAAAGTATACTTGGATGTAGATATAAAGTATATAATTAAGGGTATACCTAGATGTGGATGCATAAGGTATAATTACTAGCAATTTCTCCTAAAGGTGAAAAGATACACCGAAGGAATGGAAGATAAGGAATTGGTAATATACTAAGGTTATTTGGGCTAAGTTCAGGTTCAAAGCCAACTAGTTGTAAATATAACTCTTAGACTGGTGCCAATAGTTCATAAGTCAATGTGTAGCAAGGAACTTATGACTTAGCAAGGGTTAAGACACCTATAAACACACTTACATGGGGGATCCTACTCACAATGGGTATCTACCCTTCTAGCTTTAGTGACAACCAACCAACATTTAATTTGTGTGAATTGAATTTGAGTGGGAGAGAACAAATGATCCACCCTACCACCCAAGATATGAGACCTTGATGTTTTAAAAGGACATGCTCATGGAGTTGATCCACTTGTGTGTGTCTAGGTCACAAGACCATTAATATAATCTCTTTGGATGTAACCACACATTCATTCATTATCTTAAGGCATCTCATACTTTTTAGATTAAACAACCTTCATAATAATTTAACCTTGTCGAATACTAAAGCAACTCCTCATTTTTCACCGTTAAAACTAACTTTTATAATTAATAAATTCATATAAATTAATAAAAATAGAGCAAAGATAATGATACCTTCTTACTCTAGTTTCCAATAAAGGTTCCATCAATTTATAAAGATGTGTTCACCTTCTTACTCTAGTTTCAAATAAAGGTTTCATCAATTTATAAAGGCGTGCTTTGCAGTCTCCAACAACCCACCCCATTTCCCCACCAACTAAAGCAACACTTTGATTAAGGCCTTGTAGCCACTACCAACTAAGAGTAACAATTAGCTCTAATATCATACTGAAAATTGGACATGCTAGGAATCATACCCAAGACCTTCCCCTAGCTAGAAAGATGCTCTTCAAGCCATGTAATTCTTGCATGATGGGTATTCATATTTATACAAAGTCAAGGCATAAACTGTTATCTTCAACATTAACACAAAACATAAATATGCACATTTTGAAACAAGTTACATATGATAAAGGGGAAGAACATGGATTCTTATCCTATGTTCAAATCAATCCCAACCCTTTCAAATCAGTCAAGGCCAAACCTCTGAATCTGTCCTTCCTAAAAAGGAAACAAGAGGATAAAACACTAAAGAAAAAGCTTATAAAAGTTACAATTTTTTTTAGTACATACCATATATATAAATATATATCTTTTTTTTTAATTACATCAGTGTTTTTCTATGATTATTTAAAACTTTGGGTATTATGTATAATTTCTATATGCCATATTTTTGACCCATCACCAATCTACCAACTACATCCCCAATCTACTTTCAGTATAAAGGAGAACAGGTTGTAACAATTTTCTTTGGATTTTCAATATTTTCAAGGGCGTTGAAAATATATATCTTCATATTAAACATAAAATCCCATGGAAGAAAGATTCCAGTGGTTCCTATGTTTTACTTTGAAATTTGATACATTACTATTTTAAAAGAGAATGATGGAATACAAATTGTCATGAAAAATGAGAAAAGAAACATTATCTAATTGAAGAAAAAATACAACCTAAATTTTTTAAATAGAATTAGAATATACAAGTCATGATAAAATGCACAAGAAAGAAGTGGAAATGCTAAAAGTGGAGATTAATCACATAATCGATTAAATAAATGACCTATCTTTATTCAACTACATATCCACTTTGTAGGAGAAAAACGTAGTGAGTGAATCTTGAAAATATAAACATATTGTTTGGTCAATTTAGTGTTTCTAAATTGATTTCATTAATTGTCAACCCGGGGCTCATAATCTGATGAAGTGAAGGTGTACTATATATACTTAGGCAACCTCTTAAATCTTTTTGTCGTTTGGGGGTGTTGTTTGTGATCAATTTATCTTCCTAAGATGGAATGGAGATTTTATAAACAGATGAGTGATAGTGTGTGTAAGGTGATTTCTAAATGAGTGAGTGTGTGTGTTACTGGTGGTTTCTAACTACCTTCTAAACTTGCAAAGGAAAAAGCTTGAAAGAAATAACTTGAAATGAAATTGAAAGCAAAATAGAAAAACCACTTTCTAATAGCACTAGTCACTACTCATGCTGCTGCAATAAAAAGATAAGAAAAACTACTTTAAAGACCAGTTATAATGTTTAACTCTTCCTAACTCTCTGCTTCCAACATATAGTACTATGTGAAACACGATTAAGAAGTAGTTAGAGATAAGTCTAAAAAGTACTCAAAACAAGCTGTAAGTTATCAGTATTCTAATCTCTTAAAGATGAACAGCTTATGATAAAGAGACCATCAATATGTTAGCATACAACTTGGGAAAATAAACTAGAAATCAACTAGTAAAACAGAGTAAAGGCAGCAACTTATGAATATGACAACTGAAAATACTATTAGAGATAAAGCAAATACACAAAGACACACAATCCCGGGCTAACACCTGCAAAAGACAGTCCTGATCAGTTTAAAGTAAATGCTGGAAATGAAATGAAAATGAAATTTAAATCAAATATGTACATGTGTTAAAGAAAAGGAAAATTGCTGAATTCAAAGGAAGTGAATGGTAAAAAAATAAAAGTAAATTACTGTACAAAGGCTGTTATGAACGGGGGCCCTCCATCCACAAAGCCCAAAGAAAAATCAGCTACGTAAAGGAGTCAAACAGTAGTCTTCTATTAATTCATAATGCAGAAATTACAGTCAAAAAGTGTTGAAACAACAGCTTCAAAACAGAGTTTTTGTGCTCACTAAAAGCGTAGCAATTACATAAACAAAACAACTAAAATCTAATCCTTAAGCGTGCGCAGACGCTGGATTTTATAAGCATGTAAACAACTGCCTACTGCGTAAAACATGAAACTGGAAATTAACTGACAACATGCTAATTAAATGGTTCAGCAACATGTCAATAGGTCCGTGGGTGATCTGGAAGGTACGGTCGTTATGGAGGTTGAATCCAAGGTTGGATCCTGTCTCCCATGACCTGCGTAGAGTGGAGGAGTTGCCATCTGGAGTGACGTATCCTTTCAGCTCACGCAGCACCGTTTGAGCTGGCTTTGTTGACCGAAGTTGGATCCTCGTTGACCGGAGGTATGCGTGGTGTTGCTGACCAAGCCAATAGCACAGGAACCTTCAACACCTTCATTCCCATGTGCCCATGTGATTCGTTTCTCAAAATGACACGTGGAACATGGAGATCAATGAAAAGGCTGCGGAATTACTGAATGGCTGCAGAATTGCCAAACAGCTACAGAAACTCTGTGCATATGTCAAAATCTAGACAAACAGTCAAACATTTAGCAAAGTCAACCAATCATGCTTAAAGACATCAAATGTAATGATCTGGGTAAGTTTATGAGGAAAATAGGGAAAAAGAGAGGGATAAGTGAGGAAAAGTTGTAGGTAATGATGGATAAATAGGTGCAAGTTAGAGGCTCTACATACCCCCACTATGAGGGTGTTGCATGTCCTCATGCAATGAACATATTGTTTAATCCATCTGCTGAGATGCCTCTGCTAAGACATCTAATCTTCTCCTCTTCCTCCGTGTAGAAATATCAATTCTTGGTCTTTTCATCAAGCATCTGAATCTTAAATTGATCAAATCTCTATTTAGCCTCCTGCATTTCTTCTTTAGCTTTTTGTTTTATTTTTGCAAAAGACCCATATGAAGCATTGTATTATCGTGAACCATCTTTTCCACATTGCTCCTTTCCTTCAGTTTTTCATTTTCCTGTTTGATGTGGCGATTCAGTACCTCTAGCTCAAATATTTCTTGCTTCAGTGATTGAACCTGTTGTTCAAGAGGTAGAACAGTGCTTGGACCATCAGTAGCTTGTTCTAATGTCTCCAAGTAGTTATATAATCTCTGCTGATCTGGGTCAATCTCTGGTGACCTCTTTGGACTAGGTTCATGCTCAGATTCAGGTTCATGCTCAAATTCAAGTTCATGCTCAGACTCAAGTTCATGTTCAAAAGGACTTTCCTCACGTGGAGGACTAGTCTCAACCTGCTCCTCATGTGAAGGGATTTTCTCAAAGTCAAGTCTTGTAGCAACTTTCTCAGGTGTGCCCAAGTCAATAAAGGATGACTCTTTGTTCTTTGTGGCCCTCATTTTGCCTTGTAACCTACTGCTCCTCCTCACGGTGGTGATGCTTTGTTTTTCTTTTGGTTGCTTCTGCTTTTGTTTTTGCATCTTGTTACAAAGGGCAGTCTCATGAAGTTGGGCCAACCTATGTGCTAATGACTGAGTGTCCTCTTCACTGGAATTGTTAGGAGTGAGGTAGGTTTCCTGGACTATAACTTTTCCTTTATCTTTCTTTTGTTTCTTCCTACTCTCCTTTTTCTTTTGAACAACCTCTTGTAATATTTCTTGAAGTAGATGGAGCTGTGAAAATCGAACTTCTAGCTCCAGCTAAGAATCTTCCCCTAGAATCTCTTGCTCTATGCATGTCATTTTTATATTTTCTTTCAAGTTAGGGTAATAATTCTCTTTCTAATCTTCAAGGTCACTCTAGGTGCAAGAAGAGAGCATACTCAAGGAATTATTAAACCAATAACTTTCTCTTTTCTGATCCTCCAGTTCACTCTAAGTGCAAGAGGAGAGCATACTTCGAGAGGTTATTAATTTTCCTTTCTTGAAAAAAAAATTTATTTTATCCTTTTTTTTTTTTTAATTGGCTACCTAATTTTCACTTCCCCGGCAACGGCGCCAAAATGTTTGGTCAATTTAGTGTTTCTAAATTGATTTCATTAATTGTCAACCCGGGGCTCGTAAGCTGATGAAGTGAAGGTGTACTATATGTACTTAGGCAACCTCTTAAGTCTTTTTGTCGTTTGGGGGTGTTGTTTGTGATCAATTTATCTTCCTAAGATGGAATGGAGATTTATAAACAGATGAGTGATAGTGTGTGTAAGGTGATTTCTAAATGGGTGCGTGTGTGTTATTGGTGGTTTCTAACTATCTTCTAAATTTGCAAAGGAAAAATCTTGAAAGAAATAACTTGAAATGAAACTGAAAGCAAAATGGAAAAACCACTTTCTAATAGCACTAGTCACTACTCATGCTGCTGCAAAAAAGATAAGAAAAACTACTTTAAAGACCAGTTATAATGTTTAACTCTTCCTAACTCTTTGCTTCCAACATATAGTACTATGTAAAACACGATTAAGAAGTAGTTAGAGATAAGTCTAAAAAGTATTCAAAACAAGCTGTAAGTTATCAGTATTCTAATCTCTTAAAGATGAACAGTTTATAATAAAGAGACCATCAATATGTTAGCATACAACTTGAGAAACTAAACTAGAAATCAACTAGGAAAATAGAGTAAAGGCAACAACTTATGAATATGACAACTGAAAATACTATTAGAGATAAAGCAAATGCACAAATACACACAATCCCGGGCTAACACCTGCAAAAGACAATCCTGATCAGTTTAAAGTAATTGCTGGTAATGAAATAACAGTGAAATTAAATCAAATATGTACATGTGTTTAAAGAAAAGGAAAATTGCTGAATTCAAAAGAAGTGAATGGTAAAAACATGAAAGTAAATTACTGTACAAAGGCTGTTATGAATGGGGGCCCTCCATCCACAAAGCCCAAAGAGAAATCAGCTATGTAAAGGAGTCAAACAGCAGTCTTCTATTAATTCATAATGCAGAAATTACAGTAAAAGAGTGCTGAAACAACAGCTTCAAAACAGAGTTTCTATGCTCACTAAAAGCGTAGCAATTACATGAATGAAACAACTAAATACTAATCTTTAAGCGCGCGCAGACGCTGGATTTTATAAGCAAGTAAACAACTGCCTACTGCGTAAATCAAGAAACTGAAAATTAACTGACAGCATGTAAATTAAATGGTTCAGCAACACGTCAATAGGTCCGTGGGTGATCTGGAAGGTACGGTCGTTATGGAGGTTGAATCCAAGGTTGGATCCTGTCTCCCATGACCTGCGTAGAGTGGAGGAGTTGCCATCTGGAGTGACGTATCCTTTCAGCTCACACAGCACCGTTTGAGCTGGCTTTGTTGACCGGAGTTGGACCCTCGTTGACCGGAGGTATGCGTGGCGTTGCTGACCAAGCCAATAGCACATGAACCTTCAACACCTTCATTCCCACGTGCCCATGTGGTTCGTTTCTCAAAATGACATGTGGAACATGGAAATCAATGAAAAGGCTGCGGAATTGCTGAATGGCTGCGGAATTGCCAGACAGCTGCGGAAACTCTGTGCATATGTCAAAAATCTAGACAAACAATCAAACATTTAGCAAAGTCAACCAATCATGCTTAAAGACATCAAATGTAATGATCTTGGTAAGTTTATGAGGAAAATAGGGCAAAAGAGAGGGATAAGTGAGGAAAATCTGTAGGTAATGATGGATAAATAGGTGCAAGTTAGAGGCTCTACATACCCCCACTACGAGGGTATTGCATGTCCTCATGCAATGAAGATATTGTTTAATCCATCTGCTGAGATGCCTCTGCTAAGACATCTAATCTTCTCCTCTTCCTCCATGTAGAAATATCAATTCTTGGTCTTTTCATCAAGCATATGAACCTTAAATTAATCAAATCTCTGTTTAGCCTCCTGCATTTCTTCTTTAGCTTTTTGTTTTCTTTTTGCAAAAGACCCATATAAAGCATTGTATTATCGTGAACCATCTTGTCCACATTGCTCCTTTCCTTCAGTTTTTCATTTTCCTGCTTGATGTGGCGATTCAGTACCTCTAACTCAAATATTTCTTGCTTCAGTGATTGAACCTATTGTTCAAGAGGTAGAACAGTGCTTGGACCAGCAACAGCTTGTTCTAATGTTTCTAAGTAGTTATATAATCTCTGCTGATCTGGGTCAATCTCTGGTGACCTCTTTGGACTAGGCTCATGCTCAGATTGAGGTTCATGCTCAAATTCAAGTTCATGCTCAGACTCAAGTTCATGTTCAAAAGGACTTTCCTCACGTGGAGGACTAGTCTCAACTTGCTCTCCATGTGAAGGGCTTTTCTCAAAGTCAAGTCTTGTAGCAACCTTCTCAGGTGTGCCCAAGTCAATAAAGGATGACTCTTTGTTCTTTGTGGCCCTCATTTTGCCTTGTAACCTGCTGCTCCTTCTCACGGTGGTGATGCTCTGTTTTTCTTTTGGTTGCTTTTGCTTTTGTTTTTGCATCTTCTTGGAAAGGGCAGTCTCATGAAGTTGGGCCAACCTATGTGCCAATGGCTGAGTGTCCTCTTCACTGGAATTGTTAGGAGTGAGGTAGGTTTCCTGGACTATAACTTTTCCTTTGTCTTTCTTTTGTTTCTTCCTACTCTCCTTTCTCTTTTGAACAGCCTCTTGTAGTATTTCTTGCAGGGTTTCTATTATGATTCCTTGGGCTGCTTGGTCAATGTCTACAGCAGGCTCAAGATCAATTTCATGTTCAGAATGATGTACATCAGTTTCTTTTTCAATCTGTTCTTGGACAGTTTCCTCTTGGACAACAGTTTCAGGGGTAGCCTCTTTTCTTTTTCTTCTACTCTTTCTAGGCACAAAGGTTTCTCCTGCTTCTTCAAAATGGTTTCTCACAAGAAATCTCTCCCAGGTATCTCTGTTTGTGGCCTTTAACTGTTCTTCAATTAGTATTTTAACAAGCCCATGATGATATAAATGTGGCTCAATGTTTCCTGGGTTTCTTTGGACTATGGAGCACATTTTTCTAAGGCTTGAGAATAAAAAGTATGGGAGGTTAATGTCATGCTCTCCTAAAAAATGCATCATAATTTTGGCATGATAAACATATAGAACTCCAAACCTTCCCTCACATGTAAAGAATTTTTGTAATAGTAGAAGCAAAGTTGTCCATTCTTCTTTGACAAGATTAACAGGGATTCCCTTTGTAAAGATGCTAGTGTCCATACCTGGATTCTTTAGAATTTGTTTCCATTGCTGGCCTTGTCCTGTTCGGTTTTTGAACCATCTCTCCCCAGTTTGTGGAAGTGAAGTGGCCTGTGCCAAACTGCTCTCGGTGACTGTAAACTTTAAATCTCCTATCTCCACTTGGTTGTCTTTCTCATTGAAAGAACGTGCAAAAGTCTTTGTGACTTCTTTATGATAACCCTTGAATTTCTTTATGCACTGGAGCCAATTTGCCTTCTGCAAAGTGTCTTTGACTTGGGGATATCCTTCCAGAAATTTGGAGCCCTCTGGCTCTGCCCTCAAAAGTTTACCCATCGGCTCTGTTTTAATACTGTGGAGAAAGGGTTATACGGCTTCAGCAGTGGCTTATACACAACAATTCTACGGCTTCAACAGTAGATTACGGCTTTACCATAACAGCCGTAATACACTCACAACAGTGGTCACAATTTAGCAGAGGAGAAAAATGAAGCGGAGTATGGTTACGGTAGCAGAGTAGTGAATGAGGCAGAGCAGTGAAAAACAAGGAGAATGCGGGAGTGAATCAACTGCGGAATGAGGTTATGCATGCGTAGGAGGGTTATGAATGATGAGAGAAAACGGCTAAGTCCTTAGACTTCGGTCACAAGTGTACATTTGGCTGCGGAATCATAATGCAGAGAGCCGTAGTACAATTGTCTACGTCACTTAGGTACGAAAATTTAAATGGAAGAGCAGCCGTGTTGTGAGCTTTTGAAATCGTGATGAATGATGGCCATTAGGGCTGAGAGATATGGGGATTTCGGTCGAGTCATGGAGAGGATTGGTAATCATTACATTAAATGGCAAAAAACACAACCCGAAAACCATGCAAAAATGTTATAACCGTAGGTTTAGAAATTAGATCATACCTTAGGTGTCCGCGTTTTGATTCCTTTTGCTAACCTTTCATTGTTTGTTGCTGCTACATGACCTTTTTAAAATTTCCTTGCTGATGAATGTTGTGCTGTAGATTTCTTCTTGGAACAGACTGTGTTTTTTATATATGCAGGTGCAGAAAGCGTATTGGCTGCTGAATTGCTCCTCAGCTACAGAAACTGCAGTAATACCCTTCTGTCTGCACAAAATAGCTGTGTGAAATAAATCTGACAATGATTTTATTGGTGGGATGGAATGTAATGGATGAATGGATGGAAAGAAGTGAGGTGGAGTGAGAATGATTGGATGAATGAAATGGTGAATGAAGTGGATGAAATGATGAAATGAAAATGGAAGAAGCGAAATGGAATGAAGATGATGGTTGAAAATATAAAGTGTCAGGTGATCTTGATTTTCACCTTATATTTTCTGCATAAGACTGCCAATCCAAGATTGGTTTTCAGTCTTATACAAATTTTTCTCTTTTTTTTTTTTTTTCAAAACAGAAAGAAATAAAGATTAGGCTGATGGAGGAGAAGGATTCTTCTCCACTAGCTTCATTGCAGAACTTCCTTGAAACATTTTGACAAAGTCCTCTTTTGAGAGTGGCTTATGATAGATCTTCAAGCGGTGGCCATTCACAATAAGAGGAGTGTGGAACTCATCAATTGTCTTGATTCGGACTGCTCCATTACTAAAGACTTCATCAATCTCATATGGCCCAAGCCAATGAGTTTGAAATTTCCCTTTGAAGTCCTTAAACTTTGAATCAAATAGTAGCGCCCAATCTCCTTTTTGAAACTTCTTTTCTTTGATAAATCAATCATGCCATTTGGTCCTTTGGTGTTGAACTAGATTGGTCCTCAGAATTGCATCTTGTCTTATTTCATCTAGTTCATTTAATTGGTCCATTCTGTGCTTTTGGGCTTCTGATAAGCTCATCCCCAACTAAACTGCCATCTTGAAGGTCTTGATCTGAAACTCAATGGGGAGCAAGACTTCTTTCCCATAAACAAGTTCATAGGGAGAATGTCCTGTTGTGTTCCTCCATGTAGTTCTATAGGCCCATAAGGCTTCAGGAAGCCTCTCTGCCCAATCTCTTCTGTGAAGATGAACAATCTTGGTGATGATGCTTTCAAGAACTTTATTTGTAGATTCCACTTGACCGTTTGCTTGCGGATGGTATGGAGTAAACTTTCTATGCTTGATTTTGTACTCCTTCATTAGCTTCTCCATCAATTTAGATGTAAATTGACTTCCCTGATCTATTACAATTTCTCTTGGGACACCAAAACGAGTAAATATATCCTCAAAAAGAAATTGAACAACTGAATTTTCATTGGCAGAAGGCAATGCCTTGGCTTCTACCCACTTAGTAACATAATCAATACAAACCAATATATGCTTTTTCTGTTTGGATGGAGGATTAATAGGTCCAATGAAATCTAGAGCCCATTTCTCAAAGGGTTCGATGAGTACCTGTGGCTGTAGAGGCATTTCATTTGAAGGAGTTGGTCTCCCAACTCTTTGACAGCTGTCACACCTTTTAACATATTGCTTTGCATCCTTGAATAGAGAAGGCCAATAATATCCTAAAGAAAGGATTTTATAGGCCGTCCTCTTGTCAGCAAAGTGTCCGCCGCATGGTTCATCATGA
>APFE031438694.1:0-10030 GCA_000404065.3 Pinus taeda | reverse complement strand
AACAACATTTTTTAAGTAATTTATAGTTAAACCCATGAAGAATAATTAAATAAATCACTATTTATTTGATTTTATCTAGGAATAAATAATTAAACCATTGATTTATTATTATTCATTGTCATATTTGACACAATCATGAAAAATAAATAGATAAATCACTATTTGTCTTATTTTCTCTGAGAATAAGTAACTAAACACTAATTAATTATTATTCTTTGTTAAATTTGACTAAATCCCTTAGGAATAATTAAATAAATCCTTATTTGTTTATTATTCCTTAACTAATTCCTTGAGATGATGAATAAATCATTTATTTATTTATTATTTCTAAATAAAAGTTCAAATACTTTTTCCCTCCTAAACAAATATAATAAAATATTCCAAGTGGTTATTCCAAGAATGGGATCAATAATATTTTATTATTTCCAATTATTCGAAACAACTCAATATTTTGTTATAAATAGAACGGATTTCCATTCATTATTCACTTTTAATTATTTTCATTGTTGCACTCATTGTTGTAACTCTGATTATTTTCATTGTCACACACCATATTTTTCATTGGGTTTATGCATTATAGAGGAGAGAGACTCTACACAAGATGAAGACATATGAGGATAGCGAAGAACCCATCCCATAGAGGGGGACTGGTAACATTTATTTGTTCCCTTCATAGGTGTTATATTAAAACTATTCTTTACATATCTGGTTTCCATTGGATGATTGGAGTTATTACTCTTTCTTTTTGTTGTTTAACTATGATTGTGGCATAGATCTGGACTTTGGCAGGTTTTGTTTCTATAAGTTGCTACAAATCTACAATGTTTAGCGGCCATTTATATTGTTGAGTTTCTTAGTCATCCACAATATTAAGTGGGTTCTTTTCGTAGATCTTTGAGAAGAAAACACTACAACAGTTAGTGTCCTAAATAATCCAGTCGTTCCATCTCGGTATCCATCTGTTCTACTATCGATTCATCCTGCTGAGCAAGTTCCTGTTCCTATGGCTTCTCACCGTGTTCTTCATCTTCCGTTGGTGGATCTGAGTCTTCAACTTGTATCAACGCAGTTTTCACTATCTATGCGCCTTGCACTTCCTCCTAATCCTATTCCTGTTGCACTTCTTTCTCTCTTCTACATAGCTCTTGTTCTTTTTTCAGCTTCTGGTCTACTTCCTGCAACTTCCTCTCCATCTCTTCTAGTGTTTTCTTATCTCTCCTTTTCGTTGCTCCTCTTTTGTCGCGTTGTCACCTCTTTTCTTCTATATCCAAAGCTACTCTTTCAATAAGTGGATCCTCCTTAAACTTGTAGCTTTGCTCCACCTCTGCGCTTTTAGAAATCTTCCTCTTGCCTTTTCTTGCATAGGTTTGCTTCCTGCTGCTTCTTTCATTGCTGATCCCTGTGGTGTTGTTGGCTTGAGTGCTACTAGCCATTATACTACCACACTGACCAGTTCATTGAGCCTAGAGGAGTTATAACAATATCTCCAAGGGCATTCCCCTAGCTAATGACATGCCCCACGTATCAAAGGATAGTACACTCTCAGACAATGGTCCCTACATAATCCATGCAAATCATATGGATTGAAACTCTTGTTGTAGAAATTAAACTTCTTGAAGACCTCGACCTTGGAATTTGCTTCTTTCAAACTCTGGATCACGTATAACCCAATTCGCAAAGGAAGCATAGGCCATGGTTCCTTCCTCTTCCTGTGCAATCCAGCTAATAACCTTGTCGAGATGTGGTATGAAACTTCCTGCATGACCATCTTGTTTGTGGATAACTTTGGCAACAAATGTAAAGCCTTCTTTGTGTTGTACATCTTGATGAAGGTGTCATCAGGTGAGGCATACCAATCTGCAATGTTAAGCAATGCCTCCATTGCTACATGTAAGGTAGATCTTGTTCAAAGATCATCAGGTATAGAGAGGAAGCGAAGTAGTCAGATAGTCTATCCACGATTCCTCGGTAGTTACACTCTAAGAGTAACTTGCAATATACATTCACAATATTCTCTGAAGGTGTCCATTCCCAACCCACGATAGGAAACTGATAATGGGCATAGATTCAATCGAGAAGGTATGCGAGCATGAAGAATCATTCTTGTTGATCCTTGGGCAGACTCCAGGAATTTGATACATGCACTTTTAGCTGGAGAGTCAACATGTCAGACCAATTGAAAGGTTTTCCTTCACTTTCCAACTGATCTAATAGAACCACCCAACTCTACGACAAGGTCTTTGTACTCTCTTAGCCATACAAGCAACCTAAAAAGATGACCAAGAGTTCGTGGGCCTTTCTAAGTGTCTTTATCTTATAGATATGGTTGAGTGTCATCCTAAGCTTTGATGGCTCCCTTACCCAACACTTCAATATGTCTCTTGTGTTCGCGCTATTGTTGGTAGTGTAGAACAGTGCATCCATCCTATTCATTGACTACAACAAATGATACATATGTTGATAATCTTATGTCCTGAAGGTAGAAATCTCTACTCCAGTGACACTACTCAATATCATCATCTTAGGATCAGTGTGTGAGACAATTTAGTGGATCATGTCTACGCATGGGAATACGAGATACCTACATGCAACCTTGTAGAAACCTTACTTATGAATGTTGAAATAAACCTGTTGGTCCTCCAGATTATCCTCAAAGCTACCTGCAAATATGTTATTGATGTCTTCCCATGTGATCTTGATGTCTTTCTCAATGAACATATGTTTGTTTGCATAGATGGGAAAGCTCATAGACAACTGTTCAACCACATCTCCAGTACTGCTTTCAACTATGTCCTTTGATCCAACTCTCTTCGAGGCCATGTTACATGTACTGCTGAGAAGATACTTAATACTTATTGTACCTGGAGGTCGAGAAGACACCCATGACAAGCCAATATCAGCTAAAAAACAGAAATCAACTTGGGAATCAATCATGCAGTAAACTCGGTGACTGTAGGGCAAGATTGTGCAATATTGACTCTAAGAGGTTGGAAGAATGTCAACTAGAACTATGCATTACATAGTATTAGCTGCCAATGAGGCATGATGTTGACTGGAGCTGCGCAAAGTGTGGTCTAGAGAGGTTGACTGTGGAATGGAATTGCATAATGTGTAGTCTAATCAAGATGGGTTGCTCGCTGGAACTGCACATCCCACAGTTCCATTGAGCGGGACTGGGACACTACCTCCCAGGATTGCAAAGAACATAGCTGGGAGCCAGTGTGAGCAATCTTTGTGCAATTACTGGAGGCAAGGCAAAGACTTGACTTCCAAGAATGTGCATTACATGCTAGGAGAAGCAAGATCTGGGCCAAGGAAGCCCAGATCTGCCCAAGGGAAACTTGAAAATGAGAAAGACTGAATGAATGTGCAAAGATGGTACAAATCCGAGTGAATTGACATGCTGAAATCCAATCAAGTGCATAAATCAGTCAAACGAGAAAACAACAAATCTCATGAAGGGAGTTGCCGCAATGACGACTGTTAGTGCCGAAACATGGTTATCCATGCGACACTTAGAAAATGCAATGAAAAACTTGAAACAACACTTCTATAACTTAAAACACATTGAAATGAAAGAGGCCATTCAATAAAACATCGAAAGCATCAGTCACACAAGCCAAGAAATCAAAAGTGGTAAAATACACGAAAAGCAAAACTTACCCAGAAAAGTTGCACCAATTGTGTCGAAGGTTCTTAGATGCCTCAAGAATGCCAGATCTTCAAGATCGAATGTGAAGAATGATCTTTGGGGCATCCATTAAATAGATTTGTTAGATTTAGGGTTTATGAATCGCATACCACAAATCTAGGAAAAAGTGACACTTGGCGGGAAGTTTCTAAAATCGACTACCTTTTTTTTTTTTTTTTAGAAAAATCTGCCATGCATGCAAGGAAGAATTGTGTTGTTCTAGAGCAAACCGGGCAACCTATTGGCACATGCAATAGGTAGCTACTAAGGGGAAGCTTCTGCGTTGTTTCTGGGTTGAATGGCCCCGACTATCTCACCAATTCTGCACAATTTTCTAGAGAAAGGTTGTTGGCCTGCTTTGCATATTTCTAGAGAGCAATGTTGACATACTACTCTGTGCAATTTTATAGAGAAAGGTTGGTTGGTCTGCTCTGCGCAATTTTCTGGAACAAGGATGGTTGGGATTCTCTACACAATTTATGAGTGCAGTGTAGCTACTGGGCTACTCTGTGCAATTCCTAAGTGCAAGGTAGCTGACCTCTAGGATGGCGCAGTTTCCTAGACAACACAAGACCGATTGTGAACCAAGTGTCAGGTCAGCTTGTGGTTAGTTGATAGAATGAGTAAGTGAACACAAGATATTAAGCGAAAGATAAAGTCAAAATAAGAACAAGTACCTAAGCAGTGCAAGATGGCTACGAATATTTCAAGGATGGAGGCTCCAAAATGTAGCGAAGGGAAAATTTTAGAGGGTGGTTGTAGCCCCTACAATAGAATGGTTGACTTCAATCAATATGTTTAATCATATGATTGTTGGAATGTATAGATATGGATATTCTACTAAAGACCCTTGAGCACCTAATGATGTAAGGCCTCATTTCCAATATAATGTAAAATTGGTGCAATCAATCATATGTGAAACTTTAGGAATTAAATCCCACTTTCTTATGGTTATCTCAAAAAGGTACCATGTTAATTTATTGGAATGAATGCTAAATACTCAGGGTGGTATTTATAGGCTTGCATGTAGTTATTATAGTGAATATGAATCAGAGATGGCTATGCAATCCTTCTTCACGTGATAGTATGTTGAGAGTACACACACACACAGACATATATGAGTGCCTACAAGATTTAATAAGTAGTTTGAACCCTGTAAACATAAATTTGATTATATTCCATGTTGGAGTATCACATAAGAAGATTAATTCAATGCAGTCATGATTTCATTGCACAAACAGTTTTGTCATAATTTCTCTGCACTCTAACATAACATTTCACCTGCAAGGCAATTAGATGCATGCAACAAAATGGGTAGGAAAATAATACATTCAAATGAATGTTGTGTTTGTTGAAAACTATTAAATTTGAACTTTATGAGACATGATATTAAATTCATGCAAAACATCCCCAAGAAAATAGCCAAAAGGATGGTTTAGAGAGAATTTTCACTGGTTAGTCACAATCTAGTTGCACAAAAACATGCTTCTCAAGTCATAGAAACAAGATAACTCTAAAACTTGAAAGACAATTTCAAATTCTTCTTTTATCTATTTGGGTGATTTCCTCTTTGTTATATCTCTTTCCTATTTCTCATATGTTTAGGTGATGCAATCACTACATAGAATTCAACGCACAACTTTGAAACTATGCTTCCACATCCACATATCACATCACTCTACTCAATTATGGTGTTGTTCCCTTTCCTGGATCATTACCTCTGCTAGCTAAAAGAGGTGGAGCTAGGACCCCTAGAATCCTTGTTTTGGCAAGAATATCTGGGTTTGTCCCATGAGAAACCTCCTCAAGCCTTGGAATCTAGCTAGGGGGTGATAGTTGTAAGAGATACCTACATACATTTCGTCGATGGTTGGGTGAAAAGTTAGAGTCTCCATCTCATTTTCCAGATCCCTCATTAGAGATAAGTATTTCCTCATACCTTTGTGTCATTAAACATCGTTCATTGAACTTCATATCTTGGTTTCAACATCTGGATAATTTTTAGGTTTTAGTTGTGAGTGTAAATAACTTTATGTTGAGCTACAAGGTTATTAACATGTCCTGAAGCTATAGGGAATAGAATCTTGCATGGTTGATTGAACATGGCTGACATTTGCACTAAAATTCAAGTTTGCATTGTTGAATAAAGTTAATTGAATAGGAAAACATTGTTTCAGGAATAATAGGGTATTGATACTCTCACTGCTTACAACTAAAGGAGTTTCTAATGTGTCCTTCGATGTTGTGATGTTAGTTGTCATTTAAGTGCATAACATAGTGATGATATAGGCTCTCACTTGGTGCTATGAATGAGAGGCACACTCCTACCTGTTGATATAATAGTACCTTTGTAACCCTTTGCACCATGTACCAGTAAAGTTGATACATGCTTTACCAATCACAAGGATTGTATTTTATATATTTACCCATCATAGTTGTGTTTATTTTAAATTAAAATAGTGCTTGAATTGTTGATATAAATCTGAATGAAATATGAACGCATGCCTAAATGGCATGTGTGTGATATACAAAGGCATGGGTCTTAGGAAACCATGAATAAAATTAATAGAATAGTCGATATGTCACATGGTTACTCCAATTTCCATGAATGTTTGACTGTAGTTAATATGTTTAATCATATGATTGCTAGAATGTGTAGATATGGCTACTATACCAAAGACTCTTGAGTACCTAAGGTTGTAAGGCCTCATTTCCAATATAATGTAAAATTGGTGAAATCAATCATATGTGAAACTCTAGGGATTAATTCCCACTTTTCTATGGTTATGTGGGAAACATACCATTTTAATTTATTAGGCTGCATGTTAAATACTCAAGGTGTTCTTTATGGTCTTGCGTGTAGTTATTACTAATCCAGGTGGATATTGATGGCCACTAGCCTATTCCACTTGGACCCTCACCATATATATATATATATTGGTAGTTTTTTGGGTCCTAAACTTTTGGAGTTGTTTTTAGGCCCTACACGACGTTTTTTTTTTTGTTTTTTGTTTTTTTTTGGAAAAATTCCTTTAGCAATTTTCAAGGAAGTCATATTAGAAGTTATATTTCTCAGAGAGATCTTTCCAATGAGGTATCATACATGTCAAATGGATATAATATGACCAAGTTATGGCCCTGAGAATTTGGATGTCCAACTAACCCCAATGGGGCCCATAAACTCTTGGTGTTACATCTCCTTGGGTTAGGGTTTTGTCTTATTGTTCAATAATAAAAAGGCCCTTGAGCCTCCTTGTAACTCAGTTCAGAGGCAAGTAGCTACCACATCTCTTCTCAGAGATAAGCTACCATCCCCCGAGCTAGTCTTATTTCCGTTCTATTTGTAAGCATATTTCAGTATTTGATATTAATGAAATGAAGTGTTATTTCTGTTGCATCTCTGTATTTATGGTTATATATGTAATTTGTTGTGTTCTTGTTTAAATCTGGATCAATGGTATCAAAGCAGTTTTCCCTTTCTCTATTTTTCTTTGCATATCCCCAATGAGGTTGAGATATAAGGAGTTAGGGCTCGATCTGGTTGAACCTTTGCAAGATCAGCTTCACAAACCTTGCCAACCACCCATGCAGGAAGAAAAGAAAGACGAGGGAGTAGAAGATCCGATAAAAATATTGCTTGAGGAGGCCCTCGAGAAATAAAGGAATGTGATGATGGATAACTTTGCCCAAATCCTTCAACGGTTGCCCACCGGCAGTGCATCCACATTCGACAGTGACTTTGGAGGCTCCACACCTTTTAAGGTACAAGTAAACTTTGACATTCCCATATTTGAGGGCCAAATAGATGCAGATCCTCTAGATAAATGGTTAGATCTGCTAGAATGATATTTTTCTACTGATGATTTTTTTGGCGAGAAAAGATTACTTTTGCTCTTCTCAAAGCCAACCCCCACGTCAGGCACTGGTGGGAAACCTACTGTGACTAGAAAGATGAAAGTATGACCTCACTGTTTTAAGTTTCTCCCACTTGGAATTCATTCCGAGATGCCATCAAGGATCAGTACTACCCTGTCGAGAGCTATGAGGACAAATACATAAAGTGGACCACACTGTGGCAGGGAAGGGACAAAGATGTGCCAGAGTTTACCATTGTTTTTCATACCCTTCGCACGAAATTGGGTATTAAGGATTCTGAGAAACATTTGGTACTCAAGTATCGTGGCTGCCTACATAGATACATCTAGGATGAGATGGAGTTCCTAGACATCTCCTCACTTGGCACGATGTACCAATACACTGTCAAGATCGAGAAGAAATTTAAACAGAAGAAGTGATACTTTGGATCTGCAAATCCAAAGCAAGGGAAATATGCTCCCAAACCACAGAACAAAGGACAAAGCCAAGGCGGTATGACCCAATAAAACCCACCAAAGCCAAAAGCAAAGGACTACACTGCGAAACTGAAGAAGGACACTGGAAAGTGGTGTGAGTTCCAAAGAGCTCCACTCACAACACAAGTGAGTGTCAGGGAAAGCAGTCACTCGTGGCCGAGCTGAAGGCTTCGGAATCAGATGCATGTTCTGATTCTGAGTCAGAACCCAAAAATGGGAATGACAAAGGAAAGCAGATTATTGATGTGAAGCCTAATGTCATTGTTGCGACCATGAAGATCCAGAAGGAGAAACCCAAAGATCCAGAGGATGAGGAGCATCTCTTTCACTCCCATATGTGGGTCAAGGGTTCCCCGCTAAAGTTCACTGTCAACAACGGGAGCCAAAAGAACCTCATTGCAACAATGATCGTCAAGCAGTTGCGCTTACCGACCACATCACACCCACAACTGTACACCATTAGGTGGCTCCACCAAGGGTAGGATCTTCACGTGAGCCAACAGTGCCGCCTTCCATACAATGTCAAGCCTTTCATAGATTAGGTATTATGTGAAGTTTCTCCCCTTTATGTTTGTGATGTATTATTAGGCCAACCATACTTGTGGAAGTGACATGTTGTGTATGAGTCAAGGCCTTGCATTGTATTGTTACCTTGGGAAATAAGTTGTACAAGATACTAGAGGTAGCACTGCCTACCGCCATCTCTCTAGTTACTATAAAGAAATGCAGTAAGCTCATTTCCAAAACCAAGAAATTTGTTTCCGTGATGATACACCCTCAAGTATAGATGAAGATGGTGACCATGACCTCTAGATAGGGCCCCTCCGCATGACAACAATGGATGGAAAATTTCATAGAGGAGTACGAGGACATCTTCACCTCCCTCGCAGGGGTGCCTCTGCACTGTCACGTCAAGCACTCCATCAATATGACCCCAAGTGTGTCATTGCCCAATGGACTAATCTATCAGCGCTCCATTATGGAGAATGATGAAATCAAGAGGAAGATTTAGGATCTGTTGCAGAAATGTCACATCTGTTCAAGTTCACCACCTTGTAGGAGCCTGATTGTGTTGGTACTGAAGAAGGATGGGACTTGGAGACTTTGTATTAACTATTAGGCGCTGAACAAGATCACTGTCAGGAATAGGTACCTGATCCCATAGATTGATGACCTTCTGGACCAAGTCAAGCGGGACAAATATTTCAGCAAGATCGACTTGAAGTCCGGATATCACCAGGTACTAGTCGAACCCTCCAATATGTGGAATACTGCCTTCAAAAGTAAGGAGGGCATTTCTGAATGGTTGGTTATGCCTTCTGGGTTGATGAATGCTCCTGCAACCTTCATGAGACTGATGGATGAGATCTTGCGACCATTCAACAACTCATTTGTAGTGATATACTTGGATGACATCCTGATCTTTAGCCAGAGTTAGGAAGAGCACCTACACCACGTCTGACAGGTTCTCCAAACACTACGACAACACAATTTGTGTACCAAATTGAAGAAATACAATTTTGGCATGACCTAGGTTCAGTATATGGGATACATTATTGATGAACAGGGGGTGCATGTGGATCCAACTGAGATCCAAGTCATTTGGGATTGGCCAGCCCCAACCACTTTGATAGAGCTTTGAAGATTTTTGGCTCTTGACAATTTCTACCACACGTTTGTGTTGGGGTTCTCTCATATCACTTGGCCCTTGATTCAAGTCACCAAGGGAGGAGTGAAAGCAAAACTATTTTGGTCTGAATCTCAACAAAAGGAATTCGTAGAGTTGAAACATCACCTCTGATTTGCACCAGTGCTCACATTACCAGACTTGCAACAACCATTTGAGATCGAGACAGATGCCTCTGACTATGCTATTGGGGCAGTCCTTACTCAACAAGGGCATCCAGTGGCATATAACAGCAAGACACTTTCAGACATAGTCCAATATTATCCCGCTTATGAAAAAGAGATGTATTCCATTGTGCAT